>JASPKZ010010203.1:0-118661 GCA_030220185.1 Diploptera punctata | reverse complement strand
TGCAAGTCGTTCATTCCCCATACGTGCAACATGTCCTGCCCATCGCAGTCTACGAGACTTAACTGTTCTTATTATATCCGGCTTCCTATAAAGACCATGTAGTTCATTGTTATGTAGTCTTCTCCATTCACCTGTCTGTTCATCTATCTTTGGTCCAAAAATTTTCCTAAGTACTTTATTCTCAAATACATGTAATCTCCTTTCCTCCCTTAAAGTAAGAGTCCATGTTTCGCACCCATATAATAATAATAATAATAATAATAATAATAATAATAATGATAATAATAATAATAGTAATAATAATAATATTTTTTAAATTAGACATTTCTCTAAAATACAGTAATTTTCCTACAATCCATTGTGAATTTTACTCCTCCATAAATCCCTATTCTCTGCATAACTCTCCGTTAATCCTCTCTCCGCAATATACTCCTATGCACTCCTTACACTCGCTTTTCTTTTGTTTTCCCCTTTCTTCAAAATTTATTATCTCTATTTATGTGGCCATACCATTTCAACCTTAGCCGTATAATGGAAAAAAAAAATGAGCTTTGCTAAAATACCCAATGGTGATGAATAAAGGCAAGCATTAACCACGTTCGACAAAATAATAATAATAATAATAATCCCTCTATTGTATCTTTACCTAGTTGTTGTAGAGTGTATTAATACTTATGAGACCCCGAGAGCTATTCCGGCGGTGGCATTGCTGCCAGATATAATAAGAAGAGTTAAGTTTCGTAGACTGCGATGGACAGGACATGTGGCACGAATGGGAAATAAAAGAGAAAGATGGAAACTTCTTGAAGGAAAACCAGATGGAAAACGCCTAGTTTCTAGACCTAGAATACGGTGGGAGAATAACTTTCACGATGATTGAGGGGAAGTAGATTATACAGGGGATGACTGGAAATATTAACTCAGGATAGGGATGCGCGGCCATGAACTAACGGTTCGATAGTGTCAGGGAGTTAGTTAATTAGTTATTAATAATAGCAATAATAATAATAAATAATAGTAATCTAATATATAAAAATGAATGTTTGTTTGTTTGTACCTACTTTATGCGCGGTCATACCGTTGATACGATTGTGATGGGGCTTTTTAAAAAATGTTCAGGAGATTCCAGGAATGAACATGTGGCACGGATGGGTAATGAAAGACGCGCATGGAAGTTTCTTGTAGGAAACCAGAGGGAAAACGTCCAGTTGGTAGACGAAGAATGAGGTGGGAGAATGACATTAACTATGATTTGAAGGAAGCAGATTATACAGGGAATGATTGGAAAACATTAGCTCAGGATAGGGATGTATGGAGAGCTTATGTCCGCGCGGCCATGAACCTACAGTTTCGATAGTGCAGTGAGTAAGTGTAAGAGTATATACATATTTTTAAGGTTTACACATCTTTCTGTGCCTAAAGTTTTTAATAATAATAATAATAATAATAATAATAATAATAATAATAATAATAATAATAATAATAAAAAGTTGGCAATCAACCGAGATACTGTGTTGCAATTAATTAACCTACTGCTATATCACTAGCTTTAAGGAGCTAATAAAATTGTGGTCATGAACTCAGTTGTCCAGATTTCTATATTCAATAAAAAATTTCTATATATTGTCGTGATTTACATACGGAGTCCCTGGGGATGTTATTGCCTCTGGGAAGAACAAGTAGAAATGTTTACATTAACGTTGCATGTTTTATAAAATGTACCAAACAAATTGAAATGAAAGAAAACAATTACAAAACCTCATTAAGTTTTCCGTAAATTCAGTCCAAGTATTCTAAATTAGTATACTTTTAGATGTCAAACTGAAATGATACTTACAGCTTTTCCATCATCCTGCGCCCCGAATAATATTTTACGTAACAATTTATAGGCCTATACACAATTTAGTGCTTATTAGGTTTCTAGGGATTTTGAATGGAGGTTTTAACAGCAACAAAAAATAAACTTTTTTTTTTGGTCTCAGAAAGAAAAATATGTGATTCTGATAGTATTTCGTCTCCTAAATTCAAATATAATATCGGTTTTTCTCCATCACGCAAGGTTTCCGACAGACAGGAATTTATAATTTCAAGCACATTAATATTTTCTACATTCGTAACTTATCAATATTCGAACGTTCCGACTCAACTAGAAAGTAAGAAATGACGATTTTCTGCTATATTTCACCTGTAGAGCATCCTTCTTGATGGTCCAAGAATAATCGACCAGCATATTAGGATCCCATTTGCCTAGATATATCTTTTCCATAGCTGAAATCTGGTTTATTATTTATCTTACTGAGAAGCTTCATGGAAATCAGCCGGATTGTCATAAAAGGAACCGACCCAAGCAAGATAAAAGGATACGATTTGGAATAAAGGACATTTTGAAATTAGGAAATTGGAACGTAAGGGGAATAAATACAAAAGAAGAAGAATTAGAAAGAGAATTAAAGAAAAAAGAAATAAATATAGCAACAATAACAGAAACAAAAAAGAAACTAAAAGGAACAAAGGACTTACAACACTATACTATGTTGTATAGCGGAGTAGAACAGACAACAAGAGCGCAGTGTGGAGAGTAGCAATTTTAATAGATGAAAAATGGAAGAACAAATTGAATAGCTATGAGTTTATAAATGAAAGAATCCTGATAGCCAAATTAAAATTGAAAGAGGATATATGATGATAATTGCTGTGTATGCCCAGAGGAAGGCAAGAAGAAAGAAGAAACAAAAACATTTTATAAAACATTACAAACATTAGTTGATAAATATACAAAAGATCATCAGTTAATAATAAGTGGAGACTTAAATGCCAGAGTAGGCAATGTCCCTATACCTAATGTAATAGGAAATAATGGAGAAATAACAATAAATGAAAATGGACAGGATTTGAGACAGTTTTCAGCCTATAATCAATTAAAAATAATGAATACCTATTTCCGAAAAAAGGACATACATAAATATACAAGAAGTGGATATAACTCAAGATCAATAATTGACTATTTAATCGTAAACAACAAGCTAGGAGCCTTGGTAAAAGATGTGGAGAGTACATAGAGGCAGCGATATATACTCTGATCACTATCTCGTGATAAGCAAAATAAACATAATAGCTAAATGGCGGAAAAATAACATAAAGAACAAAAGAAACCAAGAAGAAGTATATAAAATATATTTATTACAAGATCAAAGTATTAGACAACATTATGAAAGCAGAATGAATAAATATATATCAGAGATAGCGACGTCAGAAGATATAAATATTGAATGGGAAAATATATCAAATGTAATACATAAAACAGCAAATGAGATATTAGGAAAGAAAAATAGAATAAGGAATAGGAAGGGCTTGAGAACTTGGAATGCGAATATACAAAATGCAGTGAATGAAAAACAAAAAGCATATCATACATACTTACGACTGAAAACAGAAGAATCTTATGAAGAATATAAAATGAAAAGGAGAATTGCTAAAAGCATTATAAGAAAATCCCATCAGGAGTCATGGGATAAATTTATAAGCTCAGTAGAACATGATATGTATGGAAGACAAGAAATAGGTTATAAATTAGTGAAACATCTAAATCAGACTGAGAAAGATTCTGCCAGATTGAATATAATCCCAGAACAAGAATGGATCCAGCATTATGAAAAACTTTGGAAAAAAGGAGGAAAATTGAAGGAAAAAGAGAACAATGAGGAAGAAATAAAAAGTGGAAAATATTGATGTAATAGACATAAATGAATTAGAAATGGCTTTGAAAACCACTAAGAATAGGAAAGCAACAGGATTAGATAATATAAATATGGAATTAATCAAATATAGTGGAATATTGTGTAAACTACGAATACTTCATCTAATTAATATATGTTGGCAGACCTATGGGATTCCAACCACTTGGAAAACAGCAATTGTCAAGAATATATTCAAAAGAGGAGACCGGAGAAATTGCGAGAATTACAGAGGGATTAGCTTAATGAATACTGGCTACAAAATATATACGAAAATAATAAATAATAGATTGAGAAACATAACAGAAGTAATAATAAGTGAAAATCAAGTGGATTCAGAAAGGGAAGGTCATGTATAGACAATGTCTTTACACTGAAACAACTCATAGAAAAGAGAAGAGAACATAACTTAGAAACTCACATAGGATTTATAGATTTGGATAAGGCCTTCGATCGAGTAAACAGACAAAAATTATGGGAAATATTACGAATGAAAGGATACCCGCTGTGCCTTGTAGAAACAATAAAGACATTATATGAAGACACAAATATAATTATAGATACCGGATTCAAAAGAACAGATGCAATCAAAACAAATACTGGATTACGACAAGGATGTAGTTTATCACCCACTTTGTTTAATATATATATAGACGATATTTTTAATAAATGGAAAGTTTTAGTAAATCCAGGAATAAGAATGGATAATAAAATGTGCATAAATAATCTTTTATTTGCTGACGATGTAATCATAATACAGAAAAATGAAGACGACTTACAGAAATCAATGCATGCATTAAATGAAATATGTAAATTATACGATCTAAAAATTTCTGTAAGGAAAACGAAGACCATGGCTTTTAGAGGAAGAGATCCAGTGAGAACCAAAATTATTTTAGAAAATCAAAGTATAGAACAGGTGTCTAGTTTCAAATATTTGGGCTGTGATGTTGGCTACAATGTGGAAAGAGATATTGACTCCAAAATAAATAAATTTCAGACGGTGTGTGGAACAATACAGAGAACATTCAAAAATAAAATTAGAAAAGAAACCAAGATAAAAATGTATAATGTTATGGCGGTTCCCACAATATTGTATGGATGTGAAACTTGGGCTCCAGTGAAAAGACAGAAGGATAGAATACAGACGGCAGAGATGCGGTTCCTAAGACAAGTAAAAGGATGTACAAGACTTGATAGAATAAGAAATGAGGATATAAGAGAAGAATTGAAAGTACAGCCTTTATTGGATAAAGTCACGAATTACAGACAGAAATGGATTGATCACATGGATGGAATGAGCAAGGAGAGATATCCATTGTTAGCCAGAAATTATCAAGCAAGAGGAAGGCGTGATGTTGGAAGACCTAGAAGACGTTGGGCTGATGCAATATGAAGTCGGAACGGGCAATTGCCTAATCCTTGGAGTGATGATGATGATGATGATAGCTGAAATCTCCTGATGAAAGTGTTCCCCGTGCTCATCGCTCACTGTGAAAAGATTTTCCGGGAATAAATCTAGGTTTATTAAAAAATAATTATTTAAATCCATTAATTGAAATTGAAATAAAACAAAACTGTGGGCGATGGAGAAATTCCGAATACACTCTTGAAAACACGATCAAAAAACTGCATTAAGTACAACTATTGGTACTCGTGAGACAACAATCATGTTGACCAGTGTAATCATAATATTAAGAGATTCCGGGTTATGTGGCCGCGGCCTATAACTGGTGTTTCTTCCAGACGTTTCTCCCTCCAACTGCGGAGGGCATCTTCAGTGGCCTGCACTTTAACGTAGTGTTCCCTGTTTAGAAGCTCGACCAGGGAACACTACCTACAAGTACTCGCCACTGAAGATGCCCTCAGCAGATGAGGGAGAAACGTCTGGAAGAAAAACATCAATCATGGACAAGGCACATAGCCCGGTTATCTCTTAATATTAGGTTTCTAAGGAGCTAAATTAATAACAAACATTTTTAGGAGTTCTAAAATTTGGTGGGTGCTATTATTTGGGGTCCTGAATTTAGATTTTGTCAATTATACGATTATCGTAATTTCATTTTCACGTTTAATGGGTTCATAGGAGTCAAAATAACTAATTTTCAAGGGAAAATTGGCTTTAAGGGTGGCATTTAACGGGGTTTGATGGACGCAATTACATATGATAACTTTAGTCTCAACTAAAATGTTATCCTTAATTGATGCTGCCTTCTAAAGAATGCAGATGGAAAACGAAAAAAAATAAATAAATCGAAGATCTGAAGGTCTAACACCTAACATTTCATCCCTGTGTTTGAGCCTTGGCATGGATTCCCTGAAGTGGTCCCCGCCGGAGAACCGAATGGGGGACTATTTGACCTCCGAAAAATTTTACCTAAGTTGAACCCATGTCCGCATTTCTTGACGATTGTATTTTTACGGTGAAAGATCGTCACTCTTTCGAGCAAGGTACTTTTTTTCGTCTGGCTTATCACCTTCGACCAGTCCGGCATGGGTAACCCTATCGGCAGCAATGCCACCGCCGGCATAGCTCTCAGGATCATTTAAGCACGCAAGCTACTCCACCACGACTACATAACAATGAACTACATGGTCTTTATAGGAAGCCAGATAATAAGAACAGTTAAGTCTCGTAGACTGCGTTGGGCAGGACATGTTGCACGTATGGGAATGAAAGACTTGCATGGAAGCTTCTTGTAGAAAAGCCAGAGGAGAAACGCCCAGTTGGTAGACCAAGAATGAGGTGGGAGAATAACATTAACTATGATTTGAGGGAAGTAGATTATACAGGGATGTTTGGAAAGCATTAGCTCAGGATAGGGATGTATGGAGAGCTTATGTCCGCGCGGCCATGAACTTACGAGTTCGATAGTGCCAGTGAGTAAGTAAGTAAGATCTGAAGGTCTAAACATGATACCACTGGTCACATGATACGACCGAAGAGAGAGAAAAAAATATATTAAACGCCAAACGAATCGTATACGATACCTCGGGATATAGGAGATTATACACGAATTTTTGCAAAAAAATTAAATCAATGTTTGTTTCATCTGTTTTAATATAAACATTTAATAAATATGATATAAAACGAGGCATTCATTTCTAAAATTCAGAAATGGAACAATAACTGTTGTCTGTTTAGAGGAAAACAAAAACAATTTTGAAAATGTCATACGTATCAATAGCGTTTACAATTTTATCTCGTCATATTCTCGAAAATTTCCAAAAGAAAAAAAAAGTAATAAAAGACACAAAGGTTTTAACATGTTTTATTCTCATCAACTGTGTAGGCCTACACCGATGCTGCAAATTCACAGCTATTACTTTGTTTTTTGTTTTGTTATTTGTATATTTGAAAACAAAACAATTGTGGGTAAAGTTACGTGCCTTTCTCTGCAACCCACATACAATCCTATTACTGTTTTATGTGCTGTAAAACAGTTGAAATCGCAATAAATGATTTTTTTACATTTACCTACCTACATGACTAACTTACTGATACAATAGAACCCGTAGGTTCATGGCCGCGCGAACATAAGTTCTCCACATATCCCTATCCCGGGCTGTCGCTTTCCAGCCCGACTCAAAAACATTTTAAAAAGAAACTCGCTTCATATTTCCTTAGACAATATAATATATAACCAAGCCATTTACTTAATCTAATTATAGGTTATTATTTTTGTTGTTATTATTATTATTATTACTACTACTATTTTTCTTTCTTACCATTTTCAAATTTATATTGTGTAGTCTATATCTATTATGTATCAATCATAATTCTTATTACATGTATAATTTAACCCTGGTTGAAGTGGAAGAGATGGAATGTTAGGACTTTATACAATAGCGGGGCACTAGAGATATTAACGCGGGAATTGGATAAATCGCCCTTGGATATAGTCGTTTTACAGGAAGTTAGGTGGCCAGGAGAAGGTAGTCAGGAATCAGGAAGCTTTGCATTATACTATGGGGGTGCAGAAAGACCTGCATTTGGAACGAGTTTTTTAGTCAGAAGGAGGATCCTATCCGCTATCCGAGATATTAAATTTGTTAGTGATAGGATATCATACATAATTCTAAAGGGGTAAACGACATGATTTTATAATTGTAAATGTACATGCCCCCACAGAAGATAAAGATGACAACATCAAGGATGAGTTCTATGAAGAATTAGAATGCTTATTTGATAGCCTTTCACGATATCATATGAAAATTGTCTTAGGAGATTTTAATGCAAAAGTGGGGCGGGAAGATATATTCAAACCAACAATAGGCAAATTCAGTCTTCATGAAGATAGTAACGACAACGGGGTTAGATTAGTCACATTTGCCACATCAAAGAATCTCATTGTTAAGAGCACAACATTTCAGCATAAGGATATTCATAAATACACCTGGACGTCCCCAGATGGAGAAACTCGGAACCAGATAGATCATGTATTAGTGGATAAACGCTGGCACAGTAGCATCATTGATGTTAGATCAGTTAGAGGGACAGTCTGCAATTCGGATCATCATCTGGTCAGAGTGAAAATCAGACAACGGCTATCGCTTATGAGAGGAACGAACGCTAAAGATGATTCTGTAAAATATGAATTAAAAAACTTGAAAAATGATGAAATGCGGCAAGAATACCAAATCAAAATAGCTAATAGATTTGAAGTACTGGAATCTTCAGATGACAATGTGGCAAACGAAGAAGAAACTGATATAAATAAAGAATGGGAGGCTATAAGAGATACTATTAAATTGTCAGCATCAGAAAGCATTGGTTGTTTAAAAAAGAGGCAAAAACAAGAAATGGTTTGATGAGGAATGTGCCGACATCGTAAAGAAAAGAAAGCTAGCAAAAATGAAATGGTTACACGAGCCAAATGAGGTAAATTTAGAGCAATTGGGTAGTGTTAGACGGGAAACCACCAAGTTACTAAAGAGTAAGAAAGAGGGAATATTTGAGAGAGAAGATTAATGATCTTGAAATGAATGCAAAAAATAGGAACATTAGAGAATTATATCAGGGAATTAGTATAGAGAAGAAAGGGTTTCAGGCTAGAACAAACATAATTCGGAATGAAAATGGGGATATGATTGCAGATTCCAAGAGTATATTAAATAGATGGAAAAGTTATTTTAATCAGCTATTAAATGTACATACAGAACAGGACATTGAGGAGGATAAGTTACAGACAGCAGAAATGCTAGTCGCAGAGCCAAGTGCATTAGAGGTTGAAATGGCAATTGAAAAATTGAAGATGAATAAAGCATCAGGTTCAGATGAGATCCCAGCAGAACTGATAAAATCAGGGGGAGAAAAATTGATGGACAAGATACGCTGGTTGCTTACTATGATTTGGGAAAAAGAAGCTCTTCCAGATGAATGGAAGGAATCAATTATCGTACCAATTTATAAGAAAGGAGATAAAACTGATTGCAACAACTATAGGGGCATCTCATTACTTTCAACTTCGTACAAAATTCTAACAAATATATTAGTAAGCAGACTTACTCCCTATATTGATGACATTCTAGGAGATCATCAATGTGCATTTAGAAGAAACAGGTCTACAACAGATCAGATTTTCAGTATAAGACAGATTTTAGAGAAGAAATGGGAATATAATGGTACTGTACATCAACTATATGTAGACTTCAAAAAAGCATATGATTCAATTAAGAGGGAGAAGTTATATAGTATCCTGCTGGAGTTCGGAATTCCTAAAAAGTTGGTTAGACTTATACGAATGTGTCTAAATGGCTCAAAGAGTAGGGTGCGTGTAGGCAAACAGTTTTCAGACACTTTTGAAATCCAGAATGGGTTGAAGCAAGGAGATGCACTATCTCCTCTACTATTTAATTTTGTACTAGAGCATGCCATTAAATCTTTAGAGAATGAGGAAGGCTTGCAACACAATGGTATTAATAAGATGTTAGTTTATGCTGATGATGTAGTACTACTGGCCGATAGCGAGGAGATACTAAAGGCCAACACGCACACACTATTGAGTAACACTAAGAAATTAGGACTGGAAGTAAATATCACTAAAACTAAATATATGGTCACAAATAGAAATTCAGTATATAATGGAAATGGACAGCTAATGACAAATGAAGGAAATTTTGAGGAAGTGGCTGAATTCAAATACCTAGGAACAATAATCACAAATAGGAATGAGATGCACAAAGAAATTAAACATAGGCTCAATTCTGGAAATGCGTGCTATTATGCATTGCAGAGACTTTTGATGTCCCAACTCCTTTCAAAAAACGTTAAGCTGAAAATATATAAAACTATTATTCTACCAGTTATATTATATGGGTGCGAAACATGGACTCTTACTTTAAGGGAGGAAAGGAGATTACGAGTATTTGAGAATAAAGTTCTTAGGAAAATTTTTGGACCAAAGAGAGATGAACAGACAGGTGAATGGAGAAGACTACATAACAATGAACTACATGGTCTTTATAGGAAGCCAGATATAATAAGAACAGTTAAGTCTCGTAGACTGCGATGGGCAGGACATGTTGCACGTATGGGGAATGAAAGACGTGCATGGAAGCTTCTTGTAGGAAAGTCAGAGGGAAAACGCCCAGTTGGTAGGCCAAGAATGAGGTGGGAGAACAACATTAACTATGATTTGAGGGAAGTAGATTATACAGGGAATGATTGGAAAGCATTAGCTCAGGATAGGGATGTATGGAGAGCTTATGTCCGCGCGGCCATGAACCTTCGGGTTCGATAGTGCCAGTGAGTAAGTAAGTAAGAAGTGGAAGAGAAGACCTTACGGTCTTATCTCCATCAGGTAAAATAAATAAATAAATAAATAAATAAATAAATCATCGTCTGCATAATCTATTTCTCTCAACAAATCACGGTTAATGTTATTCTCCCACCTCATTCTTGGTCTTCTAATATTGGGTCTTTCCTCTTGTTATACTACAAGAAGCTTTCATGCCCCCTTTTTCATTCGCCATTCGTGCCAAATCTCCAGCCAATGCAGTTTACGGGACTTAACTGTTTTTATTATATCTAGTACTCTATAAAGAACATGTAGTTCACTGTTAAGAAGTCTTCTCCATTCATCTGTCAGTTTATCTTCCTTTGGTCCAAACATTTTCCTAAGAACTTAATTCACAAATACTTGTAACCTTTTCTTCTCCCTTAAAATAAGAATCCATGTTTCACATCCATATAATATAACTGGGAGATTAACAGTTTTATATATTTTCAGCATGCGCAAAACAGCGGGTTACACCAGATGGGATCGGAAAAGGAACACCGATATCTTAAAAGAATTGAAGACTACGCCAATTTTGGAATATATTAAACAGTACCAACTAAATTGGAAACCACCATCTAGAAAGAATGAGTTCAAATCGGATCCCAAAGTTTTTATAATTATATACCAAAAGGACGAAAATCACTGGGCCGTCCTATGAAACGCTGAAGGGAAAATTTTCTATAGGATCGTGACAGGTCTTGGCCTAATACTTCGAAGGAAGAAGAAGAAGATATATTTTCAGTTTTATATTTTTTGAAAGAAGTTGGAGCAAGAGTCCCTGTAATACATAATAGCACGCATTTCCATAATTGAACCTACTTTTAATTTCTTTATTCATCTCATTCCTATTTGTAATTATTGTACCTAGGTATTTGAATTCAGCTACGTTCTCGAAATTGTCCATTTCCATTACCTACATAATGCAGTAGCTAATATACGGCGTGTGCTGCTACACCTAAATAAATTACTAAGAGTTATTAAATTATTTAATATATACTGCAACTAACTAAACATGTCGGTTGCTAGAGTAAATTTTTAATTTAAGTTTTCAGATAAACCCCCATTTATAACGGTCGGTTCGTGTATCTTTATTTTGTCTAAAAATTAATATCTATTTCTGTGTATTTCAGTAAGAGGTTTGTTGTGTTAAACATCGATAATTTTTTCGGACTTTAAATGTGTTGTCGTTTCAGGCATGACCTCCTGTATCTAATAGTCTTAAAATCATAAACAGATATAGCATAACAAACCCTCATGTATTTTTTATTATGTATACAATTTGATAGTCAATCGACCGACGATGTTTCAGAAGCTTTGCGAGCACCAAACTACATACACAGGATGAAATTTTGTACATAAAGATTTATTTTTGTGCTTATATAAATTATATATTTAATTTAGAGACGTTTATGGAAGTTATAATTTTTCTAATTTTAAATATCTTTATTAATACTATGGCACTTATATTTCAGGTTAATATTGCATTATTTGAAGAAGGCCTAAACCTCAATGGTAGTCTATAAATAAGCTGTTAGTTTATGTGATGATGATGTAGTACTATTGGGCGATAGGGAAGAGATACTAAAGGTCGACTTGACACACTATTGAGTAACACTAATAAATTGGGACTGGATGAAAATATCAATAGGCCTAAAACTAAATGTATGGTCACACATAAAAATGCATTATATAATGAAAATGGACAGCTAATTACAAACGAGGGAAATTTTGAGGAAGTGGCTGAATTCAAATACCTAGGAACAATAATCGCAAATAACAATGACATGCACGAAGAAATTAATCATAGGCTCAATTCTGGAAATGCGTGTTATTATGCATTGCAGAGACTCTTGACATACCAACTCGTTTCAAAAAACTTTAAACTAAAAATATATAAAACTATTATTCTACAAATTATATTATATGGATGCGAAACATGGACCCTTACTTTAAGGGAGGAAAGGAGGTTACGAGCATTTGAGAATGAAGTTCTTAGGGACATTTTTGGACCAACGAGAGATGAACAGACAGATGAATGGAGAAGACTACATAACAGTGAACTATATGGTCTTTATAGGAAGCCAGATATAATAAGAACAGATAAGTATCGTAGACTGAGATGGGCAGGGCATGTGGCACGATTGGGGAGTGAAAGACTTGTATGGAAGCTTCTACAAGTTTCATTTATTAACCCAATTTTTTAAATTAATAACGAGAAAAAATGACAAAAATTTTGTTAATCTTGTCTATTCTCTCTTTAGGAGGCCTAGCCCCCTTTCTAGGCTTCCTCCCAAAATGAATAGTTATTCAATCTATATTATTCAACTGGTCCCTCCTAATGGAAAACGCCCAGTTGGTAGACCAAGAATGAGGTGGGAGATTAACATGAACTATGATTTGAGGGAAGTAGATTATACAGGAATGATTGGAAAACATTAGCTCAGGATAGGAATGTATGGGAGCTTATGTCCGCGCGGCTATGAACCTAAGTGTTCGATAGTGCCAGTGAGTTAGTTAGGGAAGCTAAAGGAGGACGTTTAGGAAAAAAAATGAATCCACCTTCACTCTACTTGGTTTAGTGTGAAGAACTGTTCATAATTCAGCCTACGTGCTGCAGTTGTCATGTAAGACACGCTTTCCTGTATCGCTAGAGCTGACAGGTGACGCTGATAGTCTCCTGAGAATATTGTTTCCTGAAGTCAACATCTATTGTTTCAAAATGTTACTTCATTCGATAGAACTTGATTTGTATGCAGGGAAAAGTCATAGACAAATATTCGAATTATTAATTTCATTATGTAGAATGCAATAGCATAAGTAACGAACTAACTCACTGGTACTATCAAACTCGTAGGTGTATGGCGCGCAAACATAAGCTCTCCACACATCCCTATCCTGAATTATTGTTTTCCAATCATCCGCACTATATTATCTACTTCCCTCAAATCATGGTTAATATTATTCTGCCACCTCATTTTTCACCTGCCTGCTATAGTTCAGTTCTGGCTTCTGTAGGCGCTTTTGAGGGATCTATGTTTTTATGGTGGGGTAAGAGGGGAGAGGGCGAGTGCAGGTACTACCTGCAAATACACTCAGTTTTGAAAACATAAGCTTTTAAGGTTTCCTGTCTTCATAAACTACGCTTACCAATGTTTTTTTTTTTTTTTTTTTTTTTTTTTTTTTTTTTTTTTTTTTTTTTTTTTCCAAACACTCAATCTACATTGGTATGTGTTTCATTTGTGTTGATCTTTATCTTAACATAACTTTTCTTTCAAGGGTTTTTTAAAAGCTCTTGTCTCGCGAAATAAGCTAAACTATCTCCTTATAATTTAAAGTCCTTCAGAATATCTTTTTTATAATTATTTTTAGTTTTATTATATTACTTAAATCTTTATTTAAATTTTCCGCCAATTATTTTTAGTCTCGTTATGTTATTTAAATTTTCTTCTACTAGTTTCTGTGATAGTGAATACTTATGTTTTTCTCATATGTTTGGAGTATTCATTATAGAATAGAGTTGTTTTTATAACAATTTATTTTATTATTTCTTGTATCTTATAAGTTCATGTTTCCCTCAACAGAGATTTAGGCGCTCTCCCCCTACAGGGAAGAATTTGAACCATACTAATTTAGTTACACTTGTTTTCGTATAGATGTCATATGAGTGGTCCGTAGTTAGCGTTCCGCCTTATACTGGCATCTAGGAAACCAAGGTAGTATTAGGACGGGAAAATTCGGTAAATTTTGCTTAGAGGCTTTTTCATTCAGGCTTAAGGATCTTTTAGGAGCCTGAAAATCTTCAGACTCGGGACCCACGGCTAAAAGTCTCTCCCGGAGGACTTTCTCCTTGGATTTTTCCAACCTAAAAAAATCCATCGACCCCGGCCGGGTTTGAAATTATTATCATTAATAAGAAAATGCTTTTTTGCATTGCTCTATTTCCCTCCCCCACTCGGTAATGTTCGTTCCTGCTGCGCTTTAGGATGCACCAAGACAGCTACAGTTACCAGAACTTTACAATAGGCTTATGTGATTTTTCTCTAGTTTTCCTATAATACGTTTCCTTGCCTCTCTTTAATTACCCATTGTGCCACATGTCCTGCACCTCGCAGTCTATGAGACTCAACTGTTCTCAATATATCTGGTTTGCTAGAAAGATCATGTAGCTCACTATTATGTATTTTCCATTCGCCTGTCTGTTCATATCTGTTGGGTCCAAAAATGTTCGTAAGAATTCTAATCTCTAAACATCGTACATTTTTCTCGTCCCTTAAAGTTAGAAACCGGAGGAAGTGCACAACATAATCCATATAATCAAATCAGAACATTTTTTTAAGTTACACATTTACTAAAATTAATAATAGGAGGTTAGGTAAATTAAAAAAAAATAAAAAAGAAAAGTATAGGATGTTTTGAAAACAAAATCTGTCCAATATTTAGAGAATAACTGAGTTAAATTTCTGTAAGCGTGGGCCCTTAAATTTGTCATAAATTACTTTTGATTTCTATATTATCCTAATAATTTAATAGGGAAATACAGGATACATGAAATGTTAGTATCGAGATTTAGCGCCGGATTTCTGTGCCTTGCAGTTAAAAAGGCACATTTTTTTGGACACGGCCTTGATACATCACAACTTTTCTCTGGGAGAAATTTCAAGGTAGGTTCCGGAACGCAATGATCGACAGTTTCCTTGTCAGTATTATAAAAATGTTACTTCTGGAGTGTAAATTGTACAATATTCTGATCTTAATGTATATATTAGCATGTCCACCTCTCAGGTCTCGAGGTAGCGTGCTACCTTGTCACGCAGCGGGCCCGAGTTCGATTCCCGGTAGGGACAGGCTCCTGGGTGATTTTTTTCGGGATTTTTCCTCACCTGTAAGACAAATGTCAGGAAGCTTAAGGCCCAACGGTCCCCGAAAATCATCCGGCCATCATCCTCATCCTTCACTGGCGTGGAAAGCAACGGGAAGCTACCACACCTATAATTCCCTAGTAAAGGTGCAAAGCATAGAATGAAAATGCTATGATTGCAGTGAAAGACCTGCCTTCGGGCAGAATTACTATGGATGGATATATTAGTATGTGGTGTCAAGGAACACATTATTTTATTACACTGCTATAAAAATGAATGTAATATGGGAGATCAAACATAGTAAATTCTTAATTGCACGCTACACTATATAGGTCAGTAGTTCTATTTGTTTGTTGATAAATTACAAGAAAGCCATCATAATTTAGCTGGATACTGTAGTCGTAATTTTCGCTGCAGTCTAATTTATCATAACTTGGTGAAATAAACAGGCAGCTCTGGGAAGACATGAACATTGCGTGTTGTTCAACACAGGCGAGCGCAACTTAATACACAGGTGAAAGCCTTCGTGTTTATAAAAGAAACCAACACATGGAGAATTCAAACACGTTTCTGCACATTATATCACGTTTTTCATGGGAATAAAATAGCCATGCATGTTGGCACGTGTCTACAGTTACAATTTTACTCGGTAGTGCTGTAATTTTTCCTGCAGTCCGACGAAACAAGCATCCGCCAAATAATCCAGCTGATCAATTAACATAAATATATTCAATTTTTATTTATTCCTCACATTCTATAATTATAATGATCACAATAATAGAAATAATAATAATAATAATAATAATAATAATAAATATCTTGGAATCATAATTTCAGAAAATAAAAGGGATATAGATTTTTTCCATAGTGTTCTGCTCAAGAGCAGGTCTTTCACTGCAAACTAAGCATTCTGCACTCTTTCCTTAACTCAGCTTTCCTTTTTGTATCAGCATATAAACCATTTATTTTAATATTGTCTATCATCTGATGTCTTTTTCTGCCTCTAACTTACTTTCCGTTGACCATTCCTTCCAGAGCATACTTCAGCAGGCAGTTTCTTTTTAGTCAGTGGCCAATCAAATTTCTTTTCCTCTTCTTTATGAGTTCCAGCATTGTTCTTCTTTCACCCACTCTGTCTAGCACATCTTTATTTCTTACTTTGTCTGTCCATTTTAGATGTTTCATTCTTCTCCATATCCACATCTCAAAAGCTTCCAGTCGCTTTTCCTCATTCCGTCGTAATGTCCAAGTCTCTGCAACATACAATGCTACACTCCACACAAAGCACTTCACTAACCTCTTCCGTAATTCTTTTGCCAAAGGTCCGCAGAAAATGCTTCTCTTCTTGTTAAAAGCTTCTTTTGCCATTGCTATCCTCTGATTTACTTCTTGACCGAAATATAAAATTAGAAAAATATAAAAAAACTAGGTAATACCTGTCGTGCGTTGCTACGTCTAAATAAATGAAATATTAAAGGTTAATTAAATTATTTGGTATATGTTGAAACGAATCAAACATGGCAGTTGCTAGTCAGTTTTTAATTTCGATTTCAGGTAAACCTCCACTTCTAATTGTCGGATTTTGCTCATTTTTGGATAATACCTACTTTGGTATATTTTAATATAATATATCGTGCTTAGTTTTATTGTGAAACATCGAAAAATGTGACCGCAGGCCCTATTTTTCATCATTCACTTCAGGTGAACTTCTACAACTAATGGTTTTAGGTGATCCAATTGTCGGTCTAAACATCGAGGGACCCAATCAGACACATAAAAAATTGCATTAAAATCGGTCCAGACATTTAGGAGGAGTTCAGTGACAAACACAGGTACAGAAGAATTATATATATAGTCTACCGCTGTGGTCTCGAGGTAGCGTGCTGCCTTGTCACGCAGTGGGCCCGGGATCGATCCCCGGTCGGGGCAGTTTTTCTGGGTGAGGTTTTTATCGGGGTTTTTCCTCATCCGTAAGAGAAATGTCAGGAAAACTTTAAGGCCCAAACAGTCCCCCGAAATAATATGGCCATCATCATCATCATCCTTCAGCGGTGTGGAAAGCAACCGGAGAGCTAACACACCTACAATTTCCTAGTAAAACTGCAAGCATAGCATGAAAATGCTATGATAGCAGTGAAGATCTGCCTTCGGGCAGAATTACTATGGATGGATATATATATTATATGATATTAAAATATAATATGATATGCTATGAGTTATCGGAAATTGAACGCGAGTCTCTAAACTCTGTACGTTTAGCGCTCTAACGATTTGAGCAATTCAAGTATCCTAACACAAATATACATTTTCTTATACTTACTTACTTACTTACTCACTGGCACTATCGAACCCGTAGGTTCATGGCCGCGCGGACACAAGCTCTCCATACATCCCCATCCCGAGCTAATGCTTTCCAATCATTCCCTGTATAATCTACTTCCCTCAATCATAGTTAATGTTGTTCTCCCACCTCAATCTTGGTCTACCAACTGGGCGTTTTCCTTCTGGCTTTCCTAAAAGAAGTTTCCATGTACGTCTTTCATTCCCCATACGCGCAACATGTCCTGCCCATCGCAGTCTACGAGACTTAACTGTTCTTATATATCTGGCTTTCTATAAAGACCATGTAGTTCATTGTTATGTAGTCTTCTCCATTCACCTGTCTGTTCATCTTTCTTTGGTCCAAAAATTTTCCTAAGTGCTTTATTCTCGAATACCCGTAATCTCCTTTTCTCCCTTAAAGTAAGAGTCCATGTTTCGCACCCATATAATGTAATTGGTATACATTTTCTTATATATGTAGTATTCTCAATTCATACAAGAGGTAGCGGGAAGTCGTTCCAACTGCCATCTAGCTGTCACTATAACAGGTAAGCAAATTTTTAAAGAGAATATTTACTTTATAGCAATAACGCCTGTATATTTAGATTGTATATTTTTGACATTTGGCAATGAAGGCAAATATATGAAAAGAAAAATGAATGCTTGAGTCGGGATTTGGACCAGAGTCTCTAAACTCTGTACGTTTAGCGCTCTAACTATCTGAGCCACTGAAGTATCCTAACACAAATATACATTTTTTTATGTATGTAGTATTCTCAATTCACACAAGAGGTAGCGGGAAGTCGTTCCAACTGCCATCTAGCGGCCACCATAACAGGTAAGCAAATTTTAAAGAGAATATTCACTTTATAGCAGTAACGTTTGTATATTTAGATGTTATAACTTTATCTTTGTATATATATTGAATGACATAATGAAAAGAATTTTTGGAAAATCAATGTCAACGAAAACCAAATTAAGATTACATATTATTATTTTCAAAGGGGGGAACGCCGTAGCGTAGTGGTTAAGGCACTGAGCCACAAGCCGGAGAGTCGAGGGTTCAAGTCCCGTTGGGGTCAGGATTTTTAAAACTGACCCCAACCCTCTGGCGGCACTATGGCCCTGGGGTCGACTCAGCCTCTAACGTAAATGAGTACCAGGCGCTTGTTCTGGGGGTAAAGGCGGCCGTCACGCAGGGCTGACAACCCGGCTGACGTAAAGTGCCGATGTCTAGAAAAAGTGGGAGCCTTAACCTCCTACTACCCCAAGGGCCTCCTGAGGCCTGTTGTGGGATCACTTTACTTTATTATTATTTCAAAACCAGCACCTAAATATGGAAGTGAAGTTTGGGTCCTCATTCAGAGAGATAACTGGAAAAAGCACATAATGATATTTTTGAAACAACTCTTGGATTTACAAGGTCTGATCATCAAAGAAATCAGAAAAAAAAATGAAAGTCGAAAATATATTGAATGAAAGGACAAAATATCAACAAGTTTGCAAACATGTTTTGAGGATGGATAAGGGAAGATTACCCAAACTCTCTCTACAATATGAACCACATCCACGACGTAGATGGATTCACCAAGATCACCTTGAGTAAGTAATAGGCCTAATAATAATAATATTAATAATAATAATAATAATAATTATTATTATTGGTTAAAATACCTAGGATCAATAATTACAAACAGGAATGAGATGCAGAAAGAAATTAAACATAGGCTCAAATCTGGAAATGCATGCTATTTTGTATTTCAAGGACTCTTGTTGTCCCAACGTCTCTAAAAAAACATTAAAACCGAAAATATATAAAAATATTATTTTCCCAGTTACATGGTAGTGAAACATGGACTCTTACTTTAAGGGAGGAGACAAAGTTATGAGTGTCTGAGAATAAAATTCTTAGGACAATTTTTGGACCAAAGAGAGATGAATAGACAGGTGAATGGAGAAGACTACATAGCAATAAGCTACATGATCTTTATATGAAACCAGATATAATAAGAACAGTTAAGTCTCATAGACTCCGATGGGCAGGACATATGTCACATATGTGGAATGAAAGAGGGGAAAAGACGCTTATTGTACGAAAACCAGAGTGTAAACGCCCAGTTGATAGAATAATAATGAGGTGGGAGAATAACATTAACTATGATTTGAGAGAAGTAGATTATACGAGTATGTTTGGAACATTAGTTAGGATAGAGGTGTATGGAGACCTTATGTCAGCACGGTATGAACCTACGGGTTCGATAGTGCCAGGGGTTGGTTAATATTTTTAAAGTGCCAGGATGAATCATAATTAATCCAAAGATATTACTAATGAAATTCACAAATGAATGGAATATATATATATATATATATATATATATATATATATATATATACAGTGTGTTTGTAAATTGACCGACAAACTTTGGGATCAGATAGATAACCTTCTTTCCTCCCCTATTTTTGTTTACACTGTTTTCCTTTTTGTTTTACCTTTTTTCTTTTTTTTTGTTTCGTTTTACCTTTTTGTTAACTTTCTGTTATTCTCACATATAGACACAAGGATAAGACACATACCCAGATCCAAGGTGGAGATTAAAAATTCCCTACCCGCCGGGAATCGAACCCGGGTCGCCAGAGTGGAAGGTAGGGACTCTACGACTACGTCACTGCGACGGACAAATTTGAATCATATTTTATTAATAAACATGTGGAATTAAACACTAGAGGGATTTTACAGTAAAGGACTGAAGGAAACGTATAAACACCCATTTCAGTCCAAGAGGGGTTTATCATTACAACTATCGTTTGGTTTGTTTACTTCCGGAGTTCAGTAGCATTCGGGATCTATTACAGCAAGTAATATCCATTGGTACGATCTGTTGGATAGGTAGGGGTGGGTCAGAACTCTCGCCTGACCTGATCTGCCAAGATTATTTTGTGGGGTTTATAAACCGATATTGACTTTGAAGAAGATCTTGTAGCACGCATTGTCAGCCCAGCAGCTGAAATAAGGAAAACGTATATGACATCTTTGAAAGGATACGACAAAGTATGGCGCATTGATGCACTGTTGTCTGGATGGCAATGTACGTGTGTTCCAGCACTTGTTGTGATGGGACAATAAACGGGATCCATCCTGACAATGCAACACTGGAGTGAATGTTTTTTTTAATTTTATGTATTTATTTTTTTAGAATTGTTTCAGCTTGTCCGTAAAGTATTTGGATTAACACACAGAATTATGTGACACAGAATCACTTGATATTTGTATGCACCTACTTCCTTCCATCCCTTCCTCTGAGATCCCTCTTGCACTGAAACGAAGCGTCACATCCTATAGATTCCTTAACAAAATATGATTCGACGAAGGTTAACTATCTGCTCCCAAAGTTTGTCAGTCTAATTTAGAAACACCCTATATATATATATATATATATATATTATATTGTTATAACTTATTTTTTACATTTGCCAATGAAGGCAAATGTGATATGAAAAGAAAATTGAATGCTTGAGTTGGGAATTGAATCCGAGTCTCTAAACTCTGTACGTTTAAAGCTCTAACCATCTGAGCCACTCAAGTATTCCAACACAAACATAATTTTTCTTATATATATATATATATATATATATATATATATATAGTATTCTCAAGTATAACTATATTTTTGACATTTGGAAATGACATCTAAATATACAAGCGTTACTGCTATAAAGTAAATATTCTCTTTAAAAATTTGCTTAACAGTTATGGTGGTCATTAGATGTCACTTGGAATGACTTCCCGCTACCTCTTGTGTGAATTGAGAATACTACATATATAAGACAAATGTATGTTTGTGTTGGAATACTTGATTGGCTCAGATGCTTAGAGAGCTACACGTACAGAGTCTAGAGACTCGGGTTCAAATGCCGACTCAAGCATTCATTTTTCTTTTCATATCATATTATATATATATATATATATATATATCTCCATCCATAGTAATTCTGCCCGAAGGCAGGTCCTTCACTGTAATCATAGAATTTTCATGCTATGCTTGCAGCTTTACTAGGGAATTGTGTAGGTGTGGTAGCTTCCCGTTGCTTTCCACCCCTGTGAAGGATGATAATGTGATGATAGTGATAAGGGTGTTGATGATGATGATGGCCATATGATTTCGGGGACATTTTGGGCCTTAAAGTTTTCCTGACATTTGTCTTACAGGTGAGGAAAAACCCCGATAAAAACTTCACCCAGGAAAACTGCCCCGACCGGGGATCGAACCCGGGCCCGCTGCGTGACAAGGCAGCACGCTATCTCGAGACCACAGCGGTGGACATATATATATATATATATATATATAAAGAGTTATTTGATAACAGATGTATTTCTAAATAGTTTATGCATTATGTTACAGAGATGCGCTATAAAGCTCATTATATTGGATCTCCATGATTTACCGTTGAGTTGTTAATGGAACGAGAGTTTGAAGTGAAAAAGCCGTGAGGACGTCAAGAAAGTTTGAGCGCATGAATCGAAAGTTGTGGAGCGGATAATTAAAAATTAGACGAGGAGTTAATTAATCAATACGTTGATAATGACATATCACCAACAAGTTCATAAGCGTGAACTCTGTGTCCGAGAATAAATCTGCGTGGGTAAGTGCATTCACAGCTGCCTAAAACATTAATACAACCAACTTTTGTACCTTCGTTAAAATTTCAGGCTCTTATAGCTTGTCACTTCCGCCAACATTGTACGTCAATAGCTATACAAATTGCAACTTACAACGAAATATACTTGCAGAATGATAATTACCTTTAGTAAATACAGGGTGTTGGGAAACAACAATATCAACTGCAAACTGTTATAGAACAGAAACTAATATATAACTGAGATTTACTCGTATTTTGAGAATCTGGTGGCTAAAAACCACATAAAACAAGGAATTATAAAGGACTCATGCCCCACCAATCACATTTCAATGATTTTTTATCTACAACCAATCACAGTCGTGTTTCGCCTCGAATTTATCAACTGAAGTATATCATATTAAAGAGAGCTCATCCTTTTTAAACATTCTGAATATGTCAGAGCATTGTCTTGCAGTGACTGACTCCTAAGAAATACGGCTACCAGATTGTATAATATATTGCATGCATGTCAGCATGTCCGCGCTTGCGGAAGATAATACAAAAACATTTGTAGCAATTGATTATACCACAAAAAAACAAGACACCAACTGTTTGCACTTTCTTACGCGATTATTTTCCATGAAATAACTTTGCAGAAAAATATAATTGACAATATTTACAACATCATAGGACATCTGAATTTGATTAATAACATATAATGTTGGTTATATAATTTCTCACTAGGGTGCCTTCGTTTTTTTTAATTGTTTACAATATGCGATCATTTGGCACCAAATAATATGATCTGGTTGCACTGAAGAACAAAAGAAGCAAATTAAGCTTACCAATCGTTTTCTCATTTATTTTCAAACATCGCCGTTTACATTAGATATATAAATAATTTAAAATAATTATAGTTAAATAATGATTTGTGAGTAAACAGCTTAATTTTATTCGTTAAATAGTCCTAACAAATGCCACTCTTAATTTCCAAATTATCTAGATACATTCACTCCTCACTTCGTGAGTCATGAATCTATTGATTATTTGGAAATCACTCGTGGCATTACTTATGATAACAACACAGGATGACCTCTGAAAGGAGATTAAATATCGCAAATTAGAATGGACTGAACACGTTCTCAGAACAGAATAGACAGTGTGCCAGAAAGAGCACTGAACGGAATCCACAGGGATTGCCTAAAAAAAAGGAGGAAGGCCAAAAACTATATGAACAACAATGGGAAAGTTGGAATGAAATCAGGACAGAAAACAGCGTCCGGTTGTGTATTTTCACAAAGGCCCTATGCTTCCGGGAGGAGTGACAGGGACAACTACAACTATAGAATAGAAACTAACAAATGTATTCTAATGAAGTTTATTGCAAAACATAGATAAGCTCAAGTTTGTGTGTTAATCAGTGTTTACATGTGTACCTCTGATTTCGAGGTTCGTGAGTTCAAACTCAGTTACAGATGATGTTTTTTTTTCACAGCTTAAAAATCCTGAGCAAAATTTCCTTCCATAATGTGGGGGAGCTCCATCTTGTTGGAAAACAAACAACAAGTAAAATAATCCTGAGAAATTATGTAATTTCATTGTTGTACTACTACTACTACTATTACTACTACTACTACTACTACTACTACTACTACTACTACTACTACTACTACTACTACTAAGAGCTGATGATGTCCAGCAGTGTCCACAATGGTGCATCCGGAACCTATTAAGATAACCTGGCAACTATTAACTTAGTGCCATCAATAAGGAATTTAGTAACTTAACTCTAGCAGATTTAGCGAGGTTGGTGTTCAGTTTGGAGAGATTGTTTGCTGAGTGCACACAACCCGAATCTAACTATTGGTTTATAATGAATCCTGCTGTCGCCAGCAGAATTTAAAGACGGTAATTTAAACAAAATATCTACAATCCGTCAGAATATTTTGTAGATAAAATTGAATTTATAAATGAGAATAATTTTTTCAGACAAGGCGAATGGAGAAGACTATATAACAGTGAGCTACATGATCTATTTTATTGTTTTTATTCAATGCCATCACCTTGTTATTTCGACATTCTGGTATCTCTCTTGACATGGCGTTAATGTAACCCCTTCTGAGATTGGGGCGCCTGGAAGGCGGAGGTACGCTGCTCCGATGATATATGATAAGTGATGATGATGTTAATGATGCACTAAGAAAGACCTTAATCCTAAGCTTAATGAATATGTTAATGATGACCAGATGATGTTCGGGAATCTACTGGGCTTTAAGTTTCCTGACATTTGTCTTAAAGGTGAGGAAAAAACCCCGAAAAAAACCAACACCCAGGAAACTTATCCCGACCGGGGATCGAACCCGGGCCCGCTGCGTGACAAGGCAGCTCGCTACCTCGAGACCACAGCGGTAAGAAACCAGATATAATACGAATAGTTAAGTCTTGTAGATAGCGATGGGCAGGACACGTGGTACGAGTGGGGAATGAATGAGATGCTAGGAAGCTTCTTATAGAAAAATCAGAAGAAAACGCCCAGTTGATAGACCAAGAATGAGGTGGAAGATTAACATTAACAATTATTTGAAGAAAGTAGATGTTTGGAAAACATTAGCGCAGGATAGGGATTTATGGAGAGCTTATGTCCGCGCGATGAGCTTACGGGTTTTGATAGTGCCAGTGAGTTAGTTAGTTACCACTTCATAAAAGGGTGTAACATAGTTAGTGAATCACCGTGTAAGATTAGAGGGACTATTTAACTCATGCCCCAAATGGGAGTCAATGACCAATCACGTTTCAATGATTTCTGTTTTACAACCAATCAGAGTCGTGTTTCACGAAATATTTATCAGTGTTATGATTACCATATTATAGAAAGCTCCTCCTTTTTAATATTCTGAAATAGTGTGATCTAGTTGCAGTGATAAACAAAAGAAGCAGATGAAGCGTACCTATCGTTTCTCATTTGTTTTCAAACATCGCCATCTACATTAGATATATAAATATTTTAAAATAACTATAGTTAAATAATGATTTGTGAGTAAACAGCTTAATTTTATTCGTTAAATAGTCCTAACAAATGCCACTCTTGATTTCCAAATTCTCTAGATAAATTCACTCCTCACTTCGTGAGTCGTGAATTTATCGATAATTTGGAAATCACTCGTGGCATTACTTATGAAGATTTAACCATTAAATTGACAAAACACTGACTGACTGACTGACTGTTTTGTGGCAATGACTAGCATTGCCCAGTGTGCCGCTTTTTGGGAACCAGTTGAGGTCCCTTGGCGGCCAAACACCATTGTGTTTATTCAGTAGGGGTTTTGTTCCTTAGCCTTGCTGTCTCGCGGCTTATGTGTTCATTACCGTAGCAGGTATGGATGATATGAGGATGGTCCCTCACCAGAGCAGGGTCATCATAAACCATAGTCGCCGGACAAGCAGAGAGTCCGAAAGCCGGCGACATGGAGTGAGCCACACTACTCTAGCTGGAATCCAGCACACATATCATGGAAGTGGACCGTCATCGGGGTCTCTGGTGAATATGTTTCGGTGTACAGCACGTTGCTGTAGCATATGCCCTATATTGCGAACAATTGGATTCTCATGATTTTCTATATGTTGCAACATGTGCACAACCCTTTTTTCAATTGTATCGGCAATATAGGGCATCTGTGCTTGGTCGTGAAGTACTGAGATCCTAGTGCGTAGTGGAGCTGAAAGTATTATTTTTAAGCATTTATTCTGGATTATTTGAACTTTTTTCTTATGTCCAGCAGCTAGGATACTCCAGGCTTCACAACCGTACAGCAACATGCTGCGGATCGCAACTTGATATAAAGTAAGTTTGATCCTGGTAGATAGCATAGGCGACTTGAAAAATGGATATAAAAGTGCAATGGCAGCGTTTGCTTTATGTTTTAGATTTTCAATATGAATTTTGAACGTAAGCTTGGAATCCAAATGGATTCCAAGATACTTGGCTGAAGTCTCTGGACGGAGTCTAAGAGTTCCTAAGGTGAGTCGGGCAGGAGTGCGTTTGTGGGTTTTTGCAAATACAACGAATTTTGTTTTATTTGCATTTAGTTTTATATTCCACAGACGCATATAGGATTGGACTGTGTTTAGGGCAGTTTGGACCACACGAATGTGGAACGGTACGGAACGAAAACGTGCCTGATAAAACAGACACGTATCATCAGCAAAGGATGCGATATTTACGCTAGGAAAGGTAGGGAAGTCGGAAACATAAAGGCTATATAGGATAGGTGAGAGTACTGCACCTTGAGGAACTCCCGCCAAGAGGGTCTTGCAGTCAGAATTATACCCACTAACCGACACATAAAATTGTCGGTTAGTGAGGTATTTAGCTATCAATTTAATTAAATGAGCCGAAATGTTGAATTTGATAAGTTTGTAAATAAGTCCATTTATCCAAGTAGTATCAAAAGCTTTCTCAATATCAAGAAATATTTGCCACAGTACTTTTCCTAGAGTTGAAGCCCGTAACAACATGGTCAACCAGTCTTGCAAGCTGCAGTGGAGTGCTATGTGCTTTTCTAAATCCAAACTGATGAGTAGGAATAAGGTTTCTCTCAGAAATTGCAATTTTCAATTTTGCCAAAATAATTTTTTCCATAATTTTGCCCAGCACTGGTAGCAGACTGATTGGACGCAAGTTGTCCGGTATGGTTGGGTCTTTACCAGGTTTAGGAATAGCGATTACCTTTGCTTTCTTCCATACTTCCGGGAAGTAGTGGAAACGAAAGCAAAGGTTCACTATTTGTAGGAGTAGGAGTAAGGTTTTTTCAGGTAAGTGTTTTATGGCCAGATTAGAAATCTGATCATGACCAGGGGCACGGTGGGACGGGAGGTTATGTACAATAGCTTTGAGTTCACAAAGCTGTACATCAGGATGGGGTATAGGAATAGGTGTTTCTAGAAAAGTACTGATTGTATGTGGCACCTCAGCTTCGTGAGTCGGTGTTGTAAGCTCATGAGGTCTAAACCGGTTCGCGAAATTGTCGGCTAGAACCTGGGCCTTCTCCCTAGGGAGATACGCCCAAGTTCCGTCCGACTGGATGGCTGAGGGAGGAGGCGGAGCTCGACTCCTTTTGAGGCGTTTTATTATCTCCCATGGTGGAGTCTTTTTGTCTGAGAATTGCTGAAGGGAAGAATCCCAATCAGCATTTCTCAGCTCTTTAAGCCGGCTTTTGACCAAATGAGCATAGTGATTGTATTGCTGTTTGTGATGTGGAGCTCCGAAATCGCGGTACCATTTTTGGTACTGCCTTTTTAGATTTAAATAATTTTGAAGTGCTGGATCGTTATATTTTGTTCGAGTATTATTAGTTTCTTTTGGTCGCGTTCTAGCAAGTGTAATGGCCGTTTTAATTGTGGCCCGTAGATTAAGGACAGTGTGTTCTATTTGTTCCGTAGACTCGACAGAGAGTGTAGGCATAACCCATTGGTTAAGCATGTTAGTGTAACTCTGCCAGTCTGTGCAATGCTGTTGTAACTTAAATGGGGAGGACAATAAAAATGTGGATGAAATTTTAAAAAGTATTGGCGTGTGATCAGAGTCAAGTGCGTCTGTAACAGTAGTGATGTGTGGTGAAATAGCAACATTCTTCGATAGAACTATGTCCAAAATATCGGACGTGAGACCGTAGGCGTGTTGGAAGAACAGTGTGTGTTCCCTTGGAGCAGAGATTTCAATGTTATGAAGTTGGCAGTAGTTTTGAAGAATTGTACCGGAGACATTCTGGACACGACAATTCCAATAATGATGTTTTGAATTAAAGTCTCCCGCAAGCAGATAGCTTGGGGAGATAGAAGTGAGGATATCTAAGTCGTGTCTTGTCAGAAGTCTTCGAGGAGATTTGTAGATTGCTGCTATGAATAATGTTTCGCGGTCTGTGATTGGTAGGAAGATACCCGTGGCTTCAATAAATTGAAGTCCCGGGATTTGGGCCACCCTATGGCCAATGGTCTTTTTGATACAGATGGCAGTGCCTCCAAGGGGACCATCAAGACGGTCATTCCTATACGTGTAGTACTGCGGAATTTGGAATTTCATTCTTGGTTTTAAGTGCGTTTCGTTCAGAAGAAGAATGTCGATATCTCTTGTTTGTATAAAAGTAATTAACTCATGAATCTGGTTGGATACACCATTGGCATTAAATGCCATGACATTAAGATAGCTTTGTGGAGGATGCCTAGCCATCTCCGAAACATGAGTTCACCAGGTTTGTCAGGAACACAAACCTCTCCATAGGTGTCGACAGACCACTCAGCAGAGGCTGAATGTCATGGAAAAGTTTTTGTCCCTGATCCGTCATTGGTATAGCAGCCACAGACCCTGGCTGACGTGGGACAGTGCCTGCAGTAGGTTTAACTGTGATGCCAGAATTTACCATAGAACTATATGAGACTGTAGGATTAACAGGTTTTGTTGTGAAAGTTCGAGGTTGGGACGCCGGGGTTGTTGGACTTTGGTTTGGTTTTCTTTTTTTCATAAGTCTCTTTTGCTTTCTTATAGGCTTCACAACCCCGGTAGGAAGCGGGATGTCCTTTTCCCCACAGTTCGCGCACTTCAGCAGGCTCTTGTCCGTGAGTGCCGCGGTTCTCACCGGACACTCACGATGACTATGAGTACCAGCGCAAATTACGCAAGATGGGGTCAAGGAACACCCCATGAAAGTATGGTTAAACTTCTGGCATCTGAAGCACTGCTTCATGCCAGCTTTAGGTCTGTATGGTTCCACAGCCACCACTGTCAAACAGAGGCGGTTTAAGTTATATATTTCTCTACCAGCATCATTGTTCTGAAGTTCCAGGATATATAATGGTAAGGGAGTAATAACTTCTCCTTCTTTTTTGGTGATTTGCTTTACCGATATTATTGGATATTCTAGTTCTTTAAGTTCTTCCTTGACTTCATCAGCAGTGATGCTGGAGGGAAGCCTCTTTAGAACAGCCCTCAGAGGCAGATCTTTTTTGAGTTGAAATGTATAAAATTCTTTCTTTGCATTTTTGAAGTACTCTTTGAGTAGGTGAAAGTCTGCCTCCGAGGTAGCGTAGTATCTCAAACCGTCCTGGGTTTTAACTACTTTTACGTCTTTTTTCGAATTTTCCTTTTAATTCCCTATTCATCCTGAAAAGGTCACCATGTCCAATCACCGTTATGGGTGGTGGGCGTGGTTCCCTTTTCGGCTGCGGCATTACTTGAGGCTCCCTGGACGGTTGGTTACTACGCCTGGTAGCTGCTGTAGTCTGCTTGTCCCGTGACGGTCCAGGTTGAGGAGCCTGAGGGTCGACAGTGTCCATTGAATCCGGTAATTCGGATAAAATTGAAAATCTATTTTGCACTGGCACAGTCGACACCTCATTTTGTCGTGATGTGACCGTAGTTGCCTTATTTGTGGATGGTTTCTCTTTATTTGAAACTGTATTCATGTTATCTTTTGAATTATTTTGGGATGGTTTCTCTTTATTTGAAATTGTATTCATGTTATCATTTGAACTATTTTGGGATGGTTTCTCTTTCTCATGTGTTTTAATCTTTTTAGGTTCAGGTACATATTCTGTATTCGCTATAGGAATTTGATCTGCACCTGTGAAAAAACAGGATACAGGAAGTTCCATAAGTATTGATTTCAATTCATGAAGCATTTTTTCAAAATAATCTTGGTTAGATTTCATATTGAGCTTAATCTCACTTAATCTTTTTAGGCAATCATGTGTAACATCACGAGCAAATTCGGACTGACCGAACTTTGGGAACGTGCTTATGAAATTGATAACTATAACGAGGGAACCACGCACCTCGCTAGCTACTGCTAGGTATTTTGATTCAGGTGGAAATTTTTGATTAACTACGTATCTCTCAAATTTTTTTGAGCGCAGTATCCCAAAGTTCGTAGGCCGAGGGCTCCTCATACTCAAGGTCCATAGCCTGCTCGGCACTTACGCTTTTTAGTGAAGCAGCCATGGTAAGACTGTTCAGCACTAATTACTTATTACTACACTAGCACTTGGCTTGATTGAAACTGAACTAACAACACAATAAGGCTTAACAAAGCACTCGCAGTTAATAGAGTTGCTTTGCAGGAACCAAACACCACTGTATAAACACAACACTGAAAAAATTTCACTGAAAAACACTGAATACTCTTTAATGGGTGTGGCCGCCAGGCCCCACCCGGAAAAAAAAGCGACACGCTGCACAACACTATTCACCAATTCACTATTTTCAGCCAGCTATCAGAAGAAAATAAAGATTTCAATCTGCAACTTGGAGTAGAGAGAGGCAAAAGCCCGAGCAGTAGCGCTCAAGACGCCAAGGTTGACCACAGGTTGCCCACCAGTTCGCGTTGGCTCGTCGGTGATCCTTACTACCAGTAACAGGAGCTGACGTTACCGCCAACAGGAAAGTTTGCGTACTCGGTGTATCTAGGATGCCTTGACTTGACTTCACTGTTCCACTGCCGTAAGCTGAATGATGATGTATGTACAAAACACAAATTTCTTCTGTTAGTTATTTGAATGTGGCGGACCGCAGTGAAAACGGAATTTTGTGTAACTGTTATTATTAGGTATATTGTATAATTAGACACATATTTAAGTGGTTTCTTTTTGTTCGTTTTCTTCTGATTTATTTAAAATATTAAATTAATTGAACCAACTGATGTATCCAAAAGGATACATTACGAATTTAAGGGTTAAAAATGTAGAAATAGGATGAATAGAAGTTAAGAGATACACGCTCACGTCTTCAGATTCACTAGCGACCAGTAGGTGTTTTATGGGTCAAAGCTAAATTATGTGTACCTACCATTTATAAATTCATGGAACTTGTCCAGACGACTGCTATGTACACCATATGGCATATTCGAGTCGCCTCAAATATTAATATGATGAACCAGACGTGACAGCTTTTCGCACATATTCGAGACAGATTCGCTTTCTGTCGATACACACAAATTATTTAAACACGTTAAGGTATACCTCAAATCCATATTTATGATGTCATATTCAGAAACTAATTAACACACTGGCACTATCAAACCGGTAGGTTCATGGCCGCATGGACATAAACTCTCCATACCATCCCTATCCTGAGCTAATGTTTTACAATCATCCCTGTATAATCTACTTCCCTCAAATTATGGTTAATGTTATTCTCTCATCTCATTCTTTGTCTACCAACGGGAGATTTTCCCTCTGGTTTTCCTACAAGAAGCTTCCATGCACCTTTTTCATTTCCCCCATTCCTGCCAAACGCAGTCTATGAAACTTAACTGATCTTATTATATCTGGTTTCCTATAAGACCATGTAACTTACTGTTATGTAGTCTTCTCCTTCTACCTCTCTGTTCATCTCTCTTTGGGCCAAACATTTTTCTAAGAAACTTTATTATCTCAAAATATTCGTAGTCTTTTCGACCCTCCCTTAAAATAAGACTGCATGTTTGGTATCCATATAACAGTTATACATCTCTGTGGTCTCGAGGTAGCGTGCTGTCTTGTCACGCACACCGGGCCCAGGTTCGATTCCCGGTCGGGACAGACTCATGTGTGAGTTTTTTACGGGATTTTTTCTCAGCTATAAGACAAATTTCAGGAAGCTTAGGTCCCAAAAGTCCCCGAAAATCATCTGGCCATCATCATCACCCATATCATTATCATCATCTTTCACCGGTGTAGAAAGCAACGGGAAGCTACCACACCTATAATTCCCTAGTAAAGCTGCAAAACATAACATGAAAATGCTATTATTGCAGTGAAAGATCTGCCCTCGGACAGAACTACTATGGAATGGAATATGTTTTGATTTAACTTTTTTAGAGAAGTTGGAACGACAAGAGTCCCTGTAAATCAGAGTGCTCTCTCCGAGGGCAGGTCGTTCACTGCAATTACAATATTTTCATGCTATGCTTTGCAACTTTACTAGGAAATTGTAGGCGTGGTAGCTTCCCGTTGCTTTCCACACCAGTAAATGACGATGATGATAAGGATGATGATGATGATGACCGGATGATTTTCGGGGACCGTTGGGCCATAAACTACCTGACATTTGTCTTACAGATGATGAAAAACCTCGAAAAGTCCTTACCCAGGAGTATGTCCCGACCGAGAATCGAACCCGTGCCCGCTGCATGTCTAGGTAGCACGCTACCTCGAAATCACAGCGGTGGGCCCTGATGGTTACATACAGTACAACTTTATTAGTGTGGTATTACTTTAGCAATAAAATAGAAATCGATTGTTGTGGCATTTAGCCGGGTTTTTATATTCAGTCTACGATTATGACGTTACCAGCTTTTACATATATCTACGAGCAAGGCCTATTAAACTGCCACATAACGTATATTTTGGGGGTGGGAAAGTGACAAAACTTTACAACTTGTGACGCGACTTTTTAAATTTCTTCATAAACCTTTGTCAAATTTTATTCTCAGGGTTTCATTTTTCAAATTATTTCCCACCATTTACAGTGATTTTCACTTTTTTCTAATGATTATTTCAATATATTTTTCACGATATTGAACTACATGAATACGTGGCAGCCATATTGATTTTAACGAATATTATCTGTTCCACTGCAGCCAAAATAGAGTAATTAACGTACACTAAATAAAATCGGCGTGTGTTTTTTCACAGGTTAGAGTATTTAAATTGTGTTAAGTTAGCTTTTAGGTTGGTTTTTCACAGTTTAGATTACTTAAATTCCGTTAGATTAGCTTTTAGTTTCGTTCAAATATCGTTCATGTGTTTGCATCATCCCGTGATTCCATAGTGTAAACCGCTTCGCGTTTGTTGGCGCATGCGCATGGTGTATGATTGGAACTTAGAAACATTTTCGCGTCACATGTTGTAAAGTATTTTCAAAAAAAAGTTGAATAGGAACTGAATTAATTCAATATAGCAAATGGTGAATTAATAAAGATTGAGAGAATGTTGAATAAGTGATTGATTTCAAATACCTACGAACAATAATTACACATAGGAATGAGATGCACAAAAAAATTAAATATTGTCCCAATTCTAGAAATGCATACTATTATGCATTACAGGGCCCACCGCTGTGATCTCGAGGTAGCGTGCTGCCTTGACACGCAGCTGGCCCATTTTTTATTAATGGAAATAAAATTCATTAAACAAAATCAACATTAATATAATTGTGGTCTACATCTGTGTAGGTGATCCACTGAACAAATGTGTTGCGATTAGCTGAACATTAAATTGCTACAAATAAGCTGGAAGGCGAATGCGATTCAGTTTGTTTGGGATAATTTTGGTCTCGGGTTGTTTTTATATTGCGCTTGAATGAACGAGATTTGTTTGGTTGAACTAATATTTACACTAGGATGTGTTTACAGCTTCCATTTATTAGGAGTTTTGTCAATAATTTAATTCCTTTGTTCTTTTGTCAGATTGTTAATATTTAATTGTCTCAGGCTATTTTCAAACACTGAAGTTTTCTAAATTTGTATTTGGAGAGCTTAAGTCTACGTACAGCTGATGCCATGAATTAATATTTACTTCCCTTCAGGACAGTTTGAATCAGTGAAACCAACTAATTTTGAGTTTCAAAACGTCCGTATATAATAACATAACTCGAAGCTTTCAATATTCGAACGTATCAACAGAGATTCCATATTATCGAGATTTCTTTAGGTAAATTTTTTGCAATAACTAACTCACTGGCACTATCAAACACGTAGGTTCGTGGCCGCACGGACACATCCCTATCCTAAGTTAATGCTTTCTAATCATCCCTGTATAATCTACTTCCCTCAAATAATAGTTAATATTATTCTCCCACCTCATTCTTGATCTGCCAACTGGCTACAAGAAGCTTCCATGTCCCTTTCTTCATTCCCCATTCGTGCTATATGTCCTGGCCCATCGCAGTCAACGAGACTGTAGACTGTTCTTATAATATCTGGTTTTCCTATAAAGATCATGTAGCTCTCACTATTATGTAGTCTTCTCCATTCGCCTGCCACTTCTTCTCTCTTTGATCCAAAATTTTTCTTAAGAACTTCGAGTTCCGCGCTGGCAGGAAATTGCGATAAAGTTGTCTAACTTTAATTTAAGCACAACTTTGTCAGACCCCGTAGACAATGTATTCTTGTAATTGTACGGAAAGGAATGTGGAATGAGTGTATGTTTATGTTTGTGTTATATAAAGTGTGTTTTATGATGATGAAGAGAAGGGAGAAGGTGAAACCCGGTGGAGAAAGGTAGCATACTCCTATCGATAAGTACCAAGGGAGCCAGGCTTAACGTCCGCACTCGACGAACGAATCGCCTACAACAGTACCACATGCCTTCTCAACATGTGTACTGCGGAGAGGTTTATAATTTAATGCAGGAATCTTGTGCACAATCTAGCGATTAAAAATTGTATAACCCCAAGATTTAAAAATGTTGCAATGAATTAATTTACTTACTTCTTGACTGGCACTATCGAACCCGTAGGTTAATGACCGCGCGGATATAAGCTCTCCATACATCCCTATCCTGAGCTAATGCTTTCCAATCATTCCCTGTATAATCTACTTCCCTCAAATCATAGTTAATGTTATTCACCCATCTCATTCTTGGTCTACCAACTGGGCGCTTTCCCTCTGGCTTTCCTACAAGAAACTTCCATGCAACTCTTTCATTCCCCATACGTGCAACATGTCCTGCCCACGCAGTCTACGAGACTTAACTGTTCTCATTATATCTGGCTTTCTACAAAGACCATGCAGTTCATTGTTATGAAGTCTTCTCCATTCACCTGTCTGTTCATCTTTTGGTCCAAAAATTCTCCTAAGTACTTTATTCTCGAATACTTGTAATCTCTTTTCCTCCCTTAAAGTAAGAGTCCATGTTTCGCACCCATATAATATAACTGGTAGATAATTGTTTAATATATTTTCAGTTTAATGTTTTTTGATTTAACAATTAAAATTTTCGGTAGTGGCAATATGTGGTAAACATTATTAATGATAAAATGTTTTGATTGACTATTTAGCTTATGTCCCAAATGGGAGTCAATAACCAATCACATTTCAATGATTTTTTATTTACAACTAATCACAATCGCCTAAAATTTACCAACCAAAGTTTATCATAATAAAGAAAGCACCTCCTTTTTAACATTCTGAATAGGTCGTCTTATTTTGCAGTGACTGACCCTCTAAGAAATACGGCTACCAGGTTGTATATATATAGTGCATGAATTTCAGCAGAAAGCGCATGCGATAGATAATATAAAAACATTTGTAACGATTATACCACAAAAAAAACACTTTGCACTTTCTTAAACGAATTATTTTTCAGGAAATGACGTTGCAGAAAAATATAATTGACATATTTACATCATAGGACATCAAATTAATTAATACCTATAACGTTGTTTATAAATTCTCCACAAGGTGCATTCTTACAATATTGGGATCCTTTGGCAATAAATAATATTATGATCTGGTTGCAGTGATAAACAAAGGAAGGAAATGAAGCGTACCAATTGTTTCCCATTTGTTTTTAAACATCGCCGTTTACTTTTTAAATATATAAATATTTTAAAATAACTATAGTTAAATAAAGATTTGTGAGTAAACAGCTTAATTTTATTCGTTCAATAGTCCTAACAAATGCCACTCTTGAATTTATCGATAATTTGGAATTCACTCGTAGCATTACTTATGAAAAGAAAATAATAGAACAAGTGACAGAATTTATATATTTAAGAAGTCACGTTTCATTATATGATTACCAAAAAAAAAATATATATATACACATTTTATAAAATATAATTGCTTAAATGAGGGTTTGAGAAGAAATTTTGGAAAATCAATGCGAAAAGATATTCAACTCAGATTTCGAAATATATCTGAACCATCTATGGTAGTGAGTGCTGAACACTACGACAAACTTAATCAACACTTCCCAAATGAGATCTCTACGGTCAATAACAGGTGTAACCTTGAGAGACCAAATGAGGAGTGATGATATTAGAACTCAGTGGGGTGTTGAATTAAATCCAGCTTCATCAACGTAAGCACTTTCTTATGATGTCAAAACATCGTTTACCACAAAATATTATTAAATTATCACCTACAGGAAACGGAGATTAAGGTCGACCTCATTGACATTGGGCAGATGTCCGAGTTCACAGACAGGAATAAACCCAAACATGTGTTTTTGGCAGAAGAAGAAGATTAACATTTTAAATCCCGCCGATTATCGAACCCGGGTCCGCTTGTCAGGAAGCAGGAATGCTAGCAGCAACTGAGATATATCACGACGGAGTAGTACTTTATACAGAGTGATTCTAAATAAACATAACATACTTCTAGGGGTTGTAGAGAGGACTTAGTAGATAAAGTTTTGTTAAGGAACCCATGTCCGGATACGTACCATTTTGATGTAAAATAAGTTTGAAAATCGAAACACAATGTGCTGATATAGTGTGTCTTGTGTTTCAGAATAAGTATTGCCTGAGTTCTAGGGGTTGTACTACATGTGTGGTTCTAAGTGGCGACCCTGTCGTTCGTTGCACAAGATGTATCTGCGAAGTATGATTGCATACACACACGCCCCACAAAACCTGCAATTTACTCAATAATTGCTACTGTCACCAGAATTCGTGCAAGAAGATCCTCTTCCGACTCGACAGGTGTAGTAAAACCCCTAGAAGTCTTTATACTTAATCTAAAGCATAAGACACACGATATCAGCCCAATGTATTTCGATTTTCAAACTTGTCTGACATCGAAATGGTAAGTTTCTGTACGTGGGTTCCTCATCAAAACTTTATCTACTAAGTCCCCTATATAGTCTGTCCAACGAATCTGTGCCCCCGTAAGATAGCTTATGCGAACTAAAGCCTACTTGCTTTTCTGCCTCGTCAAATCATTTCCTTTTCAGCATTCCTATCTCTCTCTTGCACTTGCACTCCAGTGTTGTCAACTCGCCTCCAACCTATCATTATTCAATATTCAAGAGTAATGACACTGGAAGAAGTTTGGCAACATCCCTACTCGATGGCGGGTGTTTGACGTAACGGGAGGAAAGTGCAGTGAAATGGTGTGAGTATTGACGTGTACTTTTCTAAGAACGATGCCAGCGCTATAGGGATACAGATCCGTTGGTCCGAGTATACATCCTCACAAGTTTGTAATAGGAATTATGAATCATTCTGTATAATGTACATGTGCGGAACATATCAGGTGAAGATAGAAGGAACACGGATTCATACATTTTTCAGGCGCGAGTCCATCGTAAAAGATGATTTATACAGGATTTTGCAAATGTGTGTGGGGGCATGTGACAAATGGACTGGAAAGAGTGTGTATGGTCCATTTAAAATAAAAGACGATTAATGTACAACCACCACGTGGTATATCTGGCAGTCATTTGGATAGCTGCGAGCTTAGATTCACTGAAACTGTCAAAATCAAACAGCAAACATTTATTCTCATTCACAGATAGTCTACTATCAATAAAACACTCTTACAAAAATGGGTGATACTATGTCACCTATAAAAAAACTCAGCCGGCTGCTGGCCTCACATCCACATGTCATAATCATAGACGATCATCTAGCCAGTGTAGGGGTGACATGTGGTCAGCATATTGCGTCCCCAGTCGTTATAGCTAGTCTTCTCAACTTGGAGTTCTCTATATATTCAAATAAAAAAACGAAAAAACAAGCATTATGTGAATAATTACGTGAGAGAAATATAGGCCTACAAAGTCGATTTTTTAAAAAAAATATGAGAAATGTCTTAAAACGAAGTGAGAAGTTGATCTGAAAGTAAATTAAAGTCACCATATTTACAATGTCAAATATTTTTTTTTTGAGCGATAGTGCGTTTTGGGTCGTACTTACAAACACCAGCAATGACTGCCATGAGTTTTCAAGTTTTCCACTTCCTACCTTTCGTGGTTGCCAGGCTAAAGTATTATACTGTAATAAACATGAAGAGTACTGTAGTATTATACGAGCACTGCATTTTTAAATGAACTGAACTTTATTTTATGCAATATAAAATAATAAATACGTCCTTGCCGCCCAATTTTAATAACTAATTCGTGCCACGTCCGCCCTATAATTTCAACTAACATTGGCCCGAACCGTTAGCTTTTGTTGGTCTTTATTGATGTGTTTAATGTTGTGTTTTTACCAGGAATCTTTGAAATTAAAAACATCCCTAACGCCTCGGTTTTTAAACAGTGTCCTCGATTCTGTAAAAACCCACGCTCCAATCTCTCCTTGTACTCATACGCCTTTGCTCAGGACAGTGTAGCCAACTTATCACAAGAAGCGCTAACAAGCAAGTGAACACTAAACAATCTATCGGTGTACTAACTCGCCCATTTTCTCAGACCCTAACTTGCCCTCTAACACTTAACATAGTTATTGGTTTATTTTTACATCACAACTTTGACATAAAGATAAAGATACTATTACAATGCGAAGTTGGGAAGAGGTTTTTACAGAAGCGAGGAAATGATTAAAAACCGAGCGATAATGAGGTTTTTAATTTCCCAAATTCTCCAAAACACTTCACAAACGTGTGTTGTAGATTAATTTTTGCACGATGGTGTTTTTAAAATAATAAATAATAATATATTTGTTCGAAATATTTGCGTTCATTATAAACAACTGACTGACGGTAGCAGTCTGACCAATGTATATACGCTAAATGCCGAAAATAATTTAGTTGAGACTACAGCAGGTCATGATACCAACCAGGTATAAAAAGGCGACAAGTAGAAATTCATTGTTTTAAATTATTTCAATCCACCGCTGTGGTCTCGAGGTAGCGTTGCTGCCTTGTCACGCAGCGGGCCCGGGTTCGATCCCCGGTCGGGGCAGTTTTTCTGGGTGAGGTTTTTATCGCGCTTTTTCCTCACCTGTAAGACAAATGCCAGGAAAACGTTAAGGCCCGAACGGTCCCCGAAATCGTCATCCTTATCATTATCATCATCTTCATCATCCTTCACCGGTGTGGAAAGCAACGGGAAGCTACCACACCTACTATTCCCTAGTAAAGCTGCAAGAGTAGCATGAAAATGCTATGATTGCAGTGGAGGATGGATTTATATTGTTTCAGATAAAGTTCAGTTCATTTAAAATGCAGTGATTGTTTCGCATAATATATATTAACACAGCGTTTTGGATATATTTTTGTATATACATTTTACATATTATATATATATATATAGGCCTATATAAAGAGCAGAGGAAGACCTAAAATCTCCTGGAGTCAGGGAATATGTTTATACATGAAGGAGAAACATCTACAACCAGGAGATTGGATGGACCGACAAATTTGGCTATTAGGAATCGGACGATGTCAAAGACATTAATCAACCGATAATCTATCTATCTATCTATACCTTGGTAGGTAATTTGTAATTTGTAATATTTCAGTATAGTTATTTAGTTATTTATAGGTTGGCAACCCCGAAATTTAGGAAATTAAACTTTCAATCATGGTCGCCATTCCTGTAAGTACGACAGAACGCACTATTATGCAAAAAATTAACTTGCTCTGTTCTTTTCCTATATCCTTCATATTATTTTCGTGATAATTTTGTTTAATGATTGCACATACACGTATCTAAAGTTGGCAATCTCATATGATGCGCTTCGTTACAAAAATGTATCATATATCAACCAATTCTAACATCTGCTACCAGGATATCCTAGTTAAAATTATATAAAATTAGTAGATGTCTTACTTCGTAGGAAGAAGAGGCATATGGAAGAGATGAGGGGAACGATCCATATTTTTTTTTTGTCAGAGAGCGTTTAAGCACATGTTGAAGACAAAAGCGTATTTAATAGTACCGGTACTACACGAAAACACCCACTTTTAACTCACTGGCACTATCGAACACGCAGGGTTTATAGCCCTGCGGACGTAAGTTCCCCTTACATCCCTGTCTTGAGTTTCCCTGTATAGTACTTCCCTCAAATCAGGGATAATGCTATTCTTCCACCTCATTCTTTGTCTACAAACTGAGAATTTTCCTCTGCTTTTCCTAAAATAAGTTTACATATCTCTATTGCATTCCCCGTTCGTGCCACATGTCCTGCCCATAGCAGTCTATGAGACTTAACTGTTCTTATTGTATTTGGTTTCCTATAAATAACATGTAGCTCACTGTTATGTAGTCTTGTCCATTCGCGTGTCTGTTCATCTCTCTTTGGTCCAAAAAAATTCCTAAGGATTTTATTCTCAAACACACGTAATATTTTCTCCTCCCTTAAAGTAAGAGTTCATATTTTGCACACATATATTATAACTGGGATAATAAAAGTTTTATATATTTTCAGTTTAATGTTTTTTGAGAGAAGTTGGGACGACATAATACATAATACCACGCATTTCCAGAATCGAGTAAGTAAAGTAAAGTGATCCCACAACAGACCCGGAGGCCCTTGGGGTAGTAGGAGGTTAGGGCTCCCACTTTTTCTAGACAATCGGCACTTTATGTCAGCCGGGTTGTCAGCCCTGCGTGACGGCCGCCTTTACCCCCAGAACAAGCGCCTGGTACTCATTTCCGTTAGAGGCTGAGTCGACCCCAGGGCCATAGTGCCGCCAGAGGGTTTGGGTCAGTTTAAAAATCCTGACCCCAACGGGACTTGAACCCTCGACCCTCCGGCTTGTAGCTCAGTGCCTTAACCACTACGCTACGGCGTGCCCCCTCCAGAATCGAGCCTATGTTTAATATCTTTGTGCATCTCATTCCTGTTTGTAATTATTGCTTCTAGTATTTGAATTCAGAACGGCGTTCTTAGGAAAATTTTCTGACCAAAGAGAGATGAACAGACAGGTGAATGGAGAAGACTACTTAACAGTGAAATACATGATCTTTACAGGAAGCCAGATATAATAAGAACAGTGAAGTCTCGTAGACTGCGATGGGCAGGATATGTATCACGGCTGGGGAATGAAATACGTGTGTGGAAGCTTCTTGTAGGAAAAACAGAGGGGAACGCCCAGTTTGTAGACCGTATCATTAGGTGGGAGAATAACTTTAACTATGATTTGAGGGAAATAGATTATAAAGGGAATGATTGGAAAACAATAGCTTAGGATATGGATGAATGGAGAACTTATGTTCACGCGGCCATGAACCTACGGCTTCGATAGTGCCAGTGAGTAAGTAAGTATTTGATTTCAGTAAAGCGTATCTAAAATAATTAGATTAAGTAACTCCCGGCAAGGAGTATATTGTCCCATGTTGGGACGTAGGGTTTAAACAGGCAGTAGTTTTACATTATTTTAATTTATTCGCGTAGACTTTCACGGTCGGAGTTGCTATGATGAACTTGATGAAGATTTTCGGGCTGTAGGCCGTGGTCGTGAGGCTTGTAGTTCTCTGGCGAAACGTCGGGAACTACAAGCCTCACGACCACGGCCTACAGCCCGAAAATCTTCATTAAGATCATTATTTTAATTGTTTTGTATGTTTATACAGAGTGTCCAAAATTATATATACACTCTTTGAAATAAAGTTCCTCAGTACGAAAGGAGACAGATGCACAATTTTTGGATTTATGATTCAGAAGGCAATGGAAAAACCTAGAAACGATCTTTCGATGAAGTAGATGGATGCTGAAATTTTATTGGAAAGTGGAGAATGTTGTTGAAGTCCTAACACACCGCCTTTTGAACTCGCTTTGCACCGTTCTCTCAGCTTCAAACTTGTTTCGGTTTCTCGTGGTTGTTAACCTTTGTTGTGGTGTACGAAATTGAACTCTCCGACGTCCTTGAAACTCAACAACATTCTCCAATTTCCAATAACATTTCAGTACCCAGTTTTTCATAGAACGATAAACGTAATACCGAGTTTCTGATGAACGTTTTTTTTAAGGATTTCCACTGTCATATGAATCATAAAATCCAAAAACAGTACTTTTATCTGATATCATCGCGGATCAATATTGTTTCAAAGTTGTATATACATATGTATACTCAGTTTATATATATCTTCTTGTATCTTGTAAGTGCATGTTTTCCTTAACAGAGATTTAGGCGCTCTTCCCCTACAGGGAAGAATTTGAACCATACTAATTTAGTTACACTTGATTTCTTATAGATGTCATGTGAGTGGTCCGTGGTCAGCGTTCCGCCTCATACTGACATCTAGGAAACCAAGGTATTACTAAGACGAGAAAATTCGGTAAATTTTGCTTAGAGGCCTTTACATTCAGGCTTAAGGATCTTTTACGAGCCTGAAAATCTTCAGACTCGGGACCCACCGCTTAAAGTCCCTCCCGGAGGACTTGCTCCTTGGATTTTTCCATCCTAAAAAATCAACCACGGCCGGGTTTGAACCCGCGACCCTTGGGACCAGAGGCAAGGAGCATAACCACCGATCCACCGCGGCCGATTCAGTTTTTATATATATATATTTCTTATGTACGCGTGTGTGTCACTGATCTCCTCCTAAACGATAGGACCGAATTTGATGATTTTGTTTTTATGTTTCAGTGGGTCCCTGGATGGTGTATATTCAAAATTGGACCCTCTAAAACTATTAGGTGTAAGAGTTCACTTAAAGTGAAAATTTAAAAATCACTCCAGCGGTCAAGATATTCGACGTTTCACAACGAAACTCAGTATATCCTAATCTGTAAATGAGCGACATCTGACATTATAAATGGCGATTTACCTGATGTCCGAAATGAAAAACTGTCTAAACGAATGGACTATTTTGATTTTTTTTTTTGCGTGTTTGAGTGAATCCTTGCATGTTTTATATTCACACTTGGACCCTCTAAAACTATTAGGTATAGGAGTTCATCTGAAGTGAAAATTTAAAAATCGCTCTAGCGGTCACTATTTTCGATGTTTCACAACGAAACTTAGTATATCCTATAAAATAAACCGAGGTACGTATTATCGAAAAAATGAGCGAAATCCGACAATTAAAAACTGTCTAGCAAACACAACGTTTGGCTCGTCTCAGCGTATACCATATAATTTAATTAACCTTTAATATTTCATTTATTTAATAATATACATAAAGACTTTATTAAACTAAAAGTAAGATACATACAATGTTATTTACAAATATGGATCGCACGAGCAGTAAGCCGTACGTGCTGTTGACAGTCCGTTACAATAAGTTGATGTTTGGTAATAATATACTTATAACAAAAAAAAAAGAAAACAATAATATTACAATTAGATAACAATACAATTACATTATACATTAACTTAGTTATGTAGAATTATTAAGAATTAATGGTATTGTAATTTAACTTATTTATTTATTCCTGAATAAGTGTTGTTCTTACTTTTCGCGTTTTGTCCAGAAATCTACCCAAGTTTATCCAATTTTCTGGGTTTACCAGTAACTCATAGCATGCCAATTTTTCACGATTTGAATTTAGAAATCTTTCCGGTAATAACTGATGCCTCCAATATTCTAAATCGTAAAATTTTCCTAATATATGTATCTCGTCTTCAAAGCTCCAGCGTATTAGCTAGTATATATACGCGTGTGTGTGTGCTTGTATATGGTACGATAATAAATAAATTTATCGGCGGTGTTTTGAGAGACACTAATCATATCGAAATGATTAAAAACCATTAGCTCAATTTAGAGATGTATGGAGAGCATATGTCCGTGCGATAATGAACCCTTGTGTTCAATATTGCCAGGGAGTGCGTGTGTTAATTTTGTGGAAGTTGTTATTGGTTTTAATAAACTACAGTGTTATTTGATGGTCACAAACGTCTTTTATGTCTGAGCAGAAGTGAACGACTCCACATGAACCACAATAAAAATAACGACATTTATTACGTCAAGTCACCACAAGTTATCGTCCGGCCGGCCGCCACTGTTATTAACACTCCTTAGCGGCTGTGTGTCAGCCACAATATTATATATATCCTTTATTTTATTGCAACACAAATTGAAAACTATCATGTTTTTATTTCTGGACTTTTCGAAAATATTCATCTTGTCTGTATTTAGATCTCAGATTTGAAGTAAACAATTGTTATTTTCATAGCTTTTAATTTACATTAATTTTGTTTTAAACCCTTTCGCTTCAGGTTTAAATACGCATTTTCCCAGAAACCGGATGTAAGTTACCGTAAATTATATTGTCTATTTTCAAACATTCAAAACAAACAGAAGATAACGATACTTTAAATCACAATAACGGTGAAGGCAAAAACACATTCCTCTAGTATTCATAAATGTTAACAAGAGATTACCCTGTTAAGGGATGTACAAAATATTGCAAACTATATAACAGCAGAGTTAAGCGAGCATACCTCGTCTTCTGGGTTGAATCCATTTAGCTGTCGGCGAGTCTACCTCGTCTTTTGAGGCGAATGCGTTAATTACCTTAACATATAATGTTTATGCTAATTTCTTAAAGTCCCAAAATACACCGTGTCCCATTCAAAGCTCCCATATTTTATTTAATCATAACTCTCTAAGTATGCGGAATTATGAAATGAGATTGGTATTAAAAGAAAGAGGAACTCAAAGTAGTTTTGTTTTCATTGTTGCAGTTAATTCATCTGTCGCATGTTGGACAATAATGACATACAACAAAATGGCAACTCCTCAGCAACGAGCACAAACTGTTTTCTGGTATGCAGAGACGAAGTCAATAATTACAGTGCAAAGAAATTACTGCCGAGATGAAATTTTTAAGAAGAGTCAAAGGCTGCACTAGAATGGACCAGATGAGAAACGAGGATATCCGTGAAGAACTACAGATCTACTCCATAAAAGAAAAGATATTTAACAAGATACAGTGGAAAGAACATGTAGAAAGAATGGAAGAAAGTAGATTACCAAATAAAATCTTCCATTATTTTCCAAGAGGAAGAAGAGATGTCGGACGTCCTCGAAAGAGATGGTCTTAGATCTATTAGTGAAGACGGAACAGGCAACTCGTGCCTAAACCAGGAAGTGAAGAAGAAGAATAAATTACTGGAGAGAATACTGAGGAGATGGGAAGACCATTAAGGCATGCCTTGAGAAGTTTCCGGCGACTGGAAGCGTTAAAAAAGAATCAGGAGGTGCTCATACACGTGTTTCAGCATGTGTTCATGTTATTAATGGTGCACATATAGAGGTGTTTTAGTGTGTTGCAATGTGTGGCAATGAAAATTCTTTGAGTTTCTGTTTCGTTTAATAGCGACCTTATTTCATAATACCGCATACTTCATTAGTCATGATTAATTAAAATGTGGGAGGTTTGAATGGGTACACTGTATTAATTTCATAATTATATGGGGCTTCTATAAAGAACTGGGATTTTAAAAACCTTTCTTGAACAAACAGCAATAAAACAAAATATTTATCTATCTATCTATCTATCTAGTAATTCTGCCCGAAGGCAGATATTTCATTGCAATCATAGCATTTTCATGCTATGCTTTTCAGCTTTACTAGGGAATTATGGGTGTAGTAGCTTCCCGTTGCTTTCCACACCGATGAAGGTTGATGATGATAATGATAATGATAAGGAAGATGATGATGGCCGGATGATTTTCGGGGACCGTTGGGCCCTAAGCGTCCTGATATGTGTATTACAGGTGAGGAAAAACCCCGAAGAAAACTCATCCAGAGCTTGTCCCGACTGGGATTCGAACCCGGGGCCGCTGCGTGACAAGGCAGCACGCTACCTCGAGACCACACCGGTAAGAGTCCATGTTTCACATCCATATAATATATATATATATATATATATATATATATATGGAATGATAAGAAAAATAAATGCCTGGACGGGATTCGAACCCGGATCTCTGAGTCTGTACCTCAGCGTGATATCCATTACACTACCAGGCGAATCCAATTCAAACACTTATTTTTCTTATATATGTATTATACTCTCCATTATTACTAGATGTCGCGGTCTTCACCGCCATCTAGCAGCTGACTATATCAAGTAAGCAAATTAAAGAGAATATTCTCTTTAATTTGCTTACTTGATATAGTCAGCTGCTAGATGGCGGTGAAGACCGCGACATCTAGTAATAATGGAGAGTATAATACATATATAAGAAAAATAAGTGTTTGAATTGGATTCGCCTGGTAGTGTAATGGATATCACGCTGAGGTACAGACTCAGAGATCCGGGTTCGAATCCCGTCCAGGCATTTATTTTTCTTATCATTCCATATTAAGCTTACATTGCTCAATGTTAAACATTTAATTATAACATATATATATATATATATATATATATATAAGCGGTGGACAAACTGAATATATGTTTACATATTATAGAAATATATTACACAATGATAATTTACAGTTAATGACAAATGAGGGAAATTTTGAAGAAGTGGCTGAATTCAAATACCTAGGAACAATAATTACAAACATAAGTAAGGTGGACAAAGTATTTAAACATGGGCTAATTCAGGAAGTACATGCTATTATACATTATAGGGACTCTTGTTGTCCAAAATTCTCTAAAAAAACATTTAAATTGAAAATATATCACCATCATTATCATTAAGTTATTTATATATAGGTCCTTTTCAGGCTGTTCCTATGATATCTCAAGATGCGGGTGGCCAGTCCATCTTAATTTTGGTCTTCCTTTATGTCGACGCCCATTGTTTGATACGACTATGCTAATATACAAAAGTGAGATGTGTCTGAAAACATATAAAATGTTATTCTCTCAGTTATATTATATGAATGTGAAACACGGACCTTTTAGTTTAAGGGAGGAGAAAATATTACGAATATTTGAGAATAAAGTTTTTAGAAAAAGTGCTCCTTGCCTCTGGTCCCGAGGGTCGCGGGTTCAAACCCGGCCGGGGTCGATGGATATTTTAGGACGGAAAAATCCAAGGAGCAAGTCCTCCGGGAGGGACTTTAAGCCGTGGGTCCCGAGTCTGAAGATTTTCAGGCTCGTAAAAAATCCTTAAGCCTGAATGAAAGACCTCTAAGCAAAATTTACCGAATTTTCCCGTCCTAGTACTACCTTGGTTTCCTAGATGTCAGTATGAGGCGGAACGCTGACCACGGACCACTCAAAATGACATCTATAAGAAAACAAGTGTAACTAAATTAGCCTAGTACGGTCAAATTCTTCCCTGTAGGGGAAGAGCGCTTAAATCTCTGTAAAGGGAAAACATGGGCTTACAATACAAAAAAAGAAAAAGTTTTGAATCGAAAAGATATGAACAGACAAGCGAATGGAGAAGACTACATAACAGTGAGCTATATGATTTTTATGGGAAACCAGATATAATAAGAACAGTAAGTCTTGCGGACTGCGATGGGCAGGACATGTGGCACGAATGGCGAATGAAATATGTACACGGAAGCTTCTTGTTGGAAAACCAGAGGGAAAACGGCCAGTTAGTAGATAACCTATAATTTTGCTTATACGCGTAATATACAGTTTGATGCGTTTCATTTTTCCTCCACTAGGATGCATTCTTACAATATTGGGATCCTATTTGGCAATAAATAGTATGATCAAATTGCAGCGATGAACAAATCAAACGTAACCAAACATTTCTCATTTTTTTACACATCGCCGTTTATATTAAATATATATAAATATTTTAAAATAACTATATTTAATGATTTGTGAGTAAACAGCTTAATTTTATTCTTTAAATAGTCCTAACAAATGCCACTCTTTATTTCCAAATCCTCTAGGTAAATTGGAAATCACTCGTGCATTACTTATGATAATGGCGTGGTGGTGGTGGTAATGATTCAGTATGAAATGTCACGAGATATTGTTTTAAATATGAAAATAATTGAAGTGGTGGGAATCACGTTCGTATCGACCAGAACACTCACTCACTCGATCCCATTTGGCAGAGCGCCCCGCACTCGGCGCATCTGGCGCTCTCTTACACCCCATTGAGCAGACTGAAGACAAACATAAGACAGCCTGAGTACCTGGTGTCTCTCAGATAGTGCACTTCCAGTACATTCACAACCACCGCCTTACTTAACTGTGTAACATCGTTTTAAAAATGTTAAACCATGTTTTCAAACAGTATCTGTTCGTGTTAATTAAAATAGTTTTATATGATTTTCATATTTATTGAAATATAAATTCGTAATAGGAATGAGATGCACAAACAAATTAAACATAGGCTCAATTCCGGAAATGCGTGCTATTATGCATTGCAGAAACTCTTGATGTCCCAACTCCTTTCAAAAAAACGTTAAACTGAAAATATATAAAATTATTAATCTACCAGTTATATTATATGGGTGCGAAACATGGACTCTTACTTTAAGGGAGGAAAGGAGCTTATGAGTATTTGAAAATAAAGTTCTTAGAAAATTTTTTTGACCAAAGAGAGATGAACAGACAGGTGAATGGAGAAGACTTCATAACAATGAACTACATGGTATTTATAGGAAGCCAGATATAATAAGAAAGTTAAGTCTCGTAGACTGCGATGGGCAGGACATGTTGCACGTATGGGGAATGAAAGACATGCATGGAAGCTTCTTGTAGGAAAGCCAGAGGGAAAACGCCCAGTTGGTAGACCAAGAATGAGGTGGGAAAATAACATTAACTATGATTTGAGGGAACTAGATTATACAGGGAATGATTGGAAAGCATTAGCTCAGGATAGGGATGTATGGAGAGCTTATGTTCACGCGGCCATGAAGCTACAGGTTCGATAGTGCCAGTGAGTAAGTAAGTAAGTAAGTAACAGCTGTTAAAGTACTTTGTACCTTCTTCAGACGAATTTTATCATGATTACAAATGAATTTTGTTATTATATATATAAACTCCAGTGGACTTTAAGCCGTGGGTCCCGAGTCTGAAGATTTTCAGGCTCGTAAAAGATCCTTAAGGCTGAATGAAAAGGCCTCTAAGCAAAATTTACCGAATTTTCCCGTCCTAGTAGTACATTGGTGTCCTAGAAATCAGTATGAGGCGGAACGCTGACCACGGACCACTCAAATTACATCTATACGAAAACAAGTGTAACTGAATTAGTATGGTTCAAATTCTTCCCTGTAGGGGAAGAGCGCCTAAATCTGTGTTACGGGAAACATGGGCTTACAAGATACAAGAAGATATAAACTCCAGTATATAACAACTGTAACTATGCAACTGAATGTAAACAAACACATTTTAACAAACAATGTCCTATTATAAATTTAAAAGAGGCGATTCATTTAAATCTAGTTTAGAATTTAACAGCCTATTGCTATTCTTCAATTTGTTTGTTTACATTCAGTTGCATATAGTGCAGCCGCCCAGTCTACGGCTCAGAAGTTTTGACGACAGTGTTGCCGATATGGATATTCAGTGGGAGGTGCCGCTTTATGTACCACGCGGAATATTAAATCATAGCACTTTCTGTTTATCTAGAACGTACATTATTAGAAGTAATGCTCATTTTATAACGCGAAATTGAAAATGAAACAAAAATATGAGATTTCTCATTTATCGGTACGAAACACAATATTCTCGAAAATATTCACAATTCTAGTAAATTCACGAAAAACAGTTCCATATATCACTTCAAAACTATGTTAAATGCATAAAGAACATAATTTGTATTTGAAAAAACCCTTCTCATGTACCGTTAAAATGAAAATCTTACCTTTATCGTTGTTAATCAAGAGGAAAGACGCCACAATCTTCGTATATATCATTTTCTGCCTCATCACAGCCGATAAATAAATTCTCGACTTTGACTCGTATAAGAGCCAATTTTCTTTTTTGATTCAGATGAGCCATATTAAAACAATAATGGACTGAAGGTGTATTGTTAACAGTTAATCACAAGAGCGAAACAGCAAACAAACACACTCTGTACTGCAACAAAGAGCAACTGAAGCCACGTGGTTAGCAGAAATACAGCCGACAACATCGCAGCAATCTCAAAACATACTAGCGGCTTCAAGAGCAGTGATTGGTTGTAGCAGACGTTCACTCATACTCAACTATTTACTTATTGGCAGTAGAGGGCGAGTTTCTCCCCTTGCCCCTCATTCAACCTAAACTTCAGAGCTGGAGATAGACTGGCCAGAGTGTAGTTACAGTTGTTATGTACTGATGTTTATATATAATAACAAAATGAATTTGTAATCATGATGAAATTCGTCTGAAGAAGGTACAAAGTACTGAAAGAGCTGTTACAAATTTGTATTTTAATAAATATGAAAATCATATAAAACTTTAAGTTTTATTTTTATTTAATTAGCATAAAAATGGATTTTATCAAGTAAACGCCAAATCAATTGAGGCGCTGAGAACCAGAAGGAACCAAAGCACAGAAACAAAGTTTTGAGGAAAATAGATATTTGTGAAACTGAATTTTCTAGTATCTGGACTTTTATTTGCTTTTGACTGTACTCTATATATTCCAAATGACATGTAAAAAAATATGAACCCACTTGATATAAAACGTTTAAGATATTAAGATATATTTATATACATATGTGATTTTTTCAGAGAATAGAAGGACACAATATAATATTTTCATTTTTTACTAATTCACTCTGTTTTAATAATAGCATACACACTCTAGAACTGCACTGAAAACTGTTCTCTCTATCATTTCATAGTGTTCATCATTATTATATTCTCATTTGTTGCACAGTCAGACTTAAGATTCTGTTTCAGGCATGTAAGGCAGTAGTTTCATCATATCTCTGTGTTTCAAAACTGATATTTTCCTTCCACTTGGATATTTTGTCACTAGATGTTGTATTACGTCACTGAATGCTGCAGAATTGCCCAGTGTTGGTCTCCCTCGTTGAGGTTTCAGAAGAGTGGTAGAATCCCAAGTCTCTAGAGTAGAGTATGTTTTCTTAATTATCAGTTGTGGGCAATGTGCTGAAACTTTTAGCATTGTAAGGCTCCTGTAGTTTATTTTCTCACCATGTATATTCACTTTTGGCTCATTGACAGCGTCAAATTTTTAAAAATATTCAGCTTTCATTTTAATTGCTATGAAGAACTTAACCGGTCTTGCTTTCACCATATTGCATTATTACAGCATTTGTGTGTTCAGTTGTATACTTTAAAATATACCTATTATAATGTTAGTGTGTTACTATGAATTAACAAGTGAGCAACACAGAGCAAAACAATCAGCTTGTGCTTTCGGCCCATTTGGAATTGAATGTCAGGTGAAATGGCAGAACATCGTTTTATAAATCATTTCATATGTACAGTTAGGACTAAAGCACAACCACAGCTAGTTCACCATACGAGTCAATACTAATAACATTCATTGTAAAAACCGTTGAGGTTAGAGTCGTAAAATAAAATAAGTTAAAATACCTTTTTAGGTAAAATACGTCGTCCTCAACTTTTAAAATATGTAATCTTTATGCCTGTAGGCCTTTCAGGACATCCTTCCTATCTTCAGCAGTTCATTCTTCGCTACAGCATCCAGTATGTTTGATGCGGCTGGTCCTAATGTGGCTTTGTCGTGAGTCACATTAAGACCAGCAGCATGAAACATCATACTGGATGCTGTAGCGAAGAATGAACTGCTGAAGATGGGAAGGATGTCCTGAAAGGCCTACAGGCATAAAGATTACATATTTTAAAAGTTGAGGACGACGGATTTTACCTAAGAAGGTATTTTAACGTATTTTATTTTATTTTTCACCATATGAGCCACAGATGTTCAGGAGTATGCATACATGCTAAAATCTCAAATTTGACCATGGTATGCTTTAGGACCGTGTCGTTTTGGGCGCCTCAATTGATTATATCTGTTCAAATATAGATTAGTTCTCACTATGCTACACCATGCAATATTCATATGACGCTGTTGCACTATTTACTTTTTCCGTTTCTAATAACATTTCATACAATTATAATATTTTCTAACGATTCTTAATATATATATATTTTATAATTCTTAAATGTTTATTTATGTATGCGAAAAGTTGTCAATAATTTCTTCTAAGTTCTACATAACCATAGAGCGCGTCCTCGTCAACAGATGGCAGTCCGGTATGACCAACCTTCAAATAACAAATTGCACTACTACTTTTTTTATAAATTAGGCTAATAATTTGTACGTTAGTGTAGAACGAAATTAGTTTATACTTTATTGAAATAATACGTAAATTATTTACTTTGTTAGAATATAAATTAAGCGTTAGTCTATATCCATGTTGAAATGCACTTTTGGGAATTTATCGCGAAGGTTGGTGATACCAACTGCACATATAGTCCTGCCATCTATGGAGCAAGTTCATAACCCTTGTGTATGCGTACTATTCTACAGAACTTAGAAAACATCACGGTGAGATTTAAAGTGCGGTTTCTCCATTTATTTATTTTTCCTGGTGGAGTTAAAGCCAGGTGGCCTTCTCTTCCACTCACCAGGACAAACATATGTCATATTAGAATATAACAATCGTAGTTAACTCTAATATTAAATACTAAATGAAAATTTGATCTGTAAGATAATATTTATAAGATTAATATAGATAACATTATAAAGTTAATGATAATTAAAATGAAAACTAAAACTAATAAAAATGTACACAAGCAAGATAAATTGTATTGTTTAGTACTAATATTTTTTAAACTTATAACTAGAGTCCGGATGTTAGGCACTTAAAAGTTCAAAATACTAAGGCAAAATGACACTAAAAATCATTAATATAGGCATTAAAAATCAAAATAGGCTCTTACAAAAAAAAAGGACTACAACATAAATGATTACAGCCTTATGTAAAGAATATAAACATACCCTATCAATAGCATACAGAGATATCAGAGATGATTTTGGAACTTGTTTTGCCTATACTTATGTTTTGCAATTTGTACATGCTGCGAAACATGGCACTTCTTCGCGCAATTCACCGAAATTTTCAAAAAAATATTGAATTGTAACTTGAGAAAATTTCCGCACCAAATTCTTTCACGAAATTAATCAGTTTATCTTTTACTGTATTATTGTTGTCCATTCTTTAGGCATCATGAAAGAACTGTTCTAAAAAACACATTCATTTGTCGCACCACTTTGTCTTTGAAGCACCTGTCTGTGAACGAGGACTACAGACTGAATTCAGTGTTATCAAAAATAATATTGTCAGTCAATTAAAGGTTTCTATGCAATGATATGTGTCAAGAAGTTTGTCCATTTCAATTAATTTCATTGAAATACTAAGTTAGTTAGGATAAAAGAATATCAAATAGGCATTTATAGGCGTTGTAAGCTGAAATAGGCATTCATAAGCAAAATTAACTTAATGAAAAACAACTCTAGGGTCATCGGTATGAACTTATATGAAGTCACTTTTACAATATCTATAATAAATAACTGTAGGCATTTTCCCTAATATCCGGTCTCTACTTAAAACATAAGCTTATTACTTGAAATAGAATAAGAAATAAGATAATATTTGAAACTTGTGAATAAATATCTTATTTTCGGTTGAATGGATGAACAGATGTCCTCAGTAGCTGTACTTATATTTTTGATGAAATATGAAGTGAAGATGAGTGAAAAAATATTTCGTGTTGAGTGAATAATTACGTAGACTCGTGGTATCTCCTCGCTTGGTTGTGTTTTAAGGTCGTGCTCTGCTGTTGACAAAGATCTCTCTTATAATTGAAAATATGATTGGATTCTTTCTCATTTCCTGCCGTTTTTATTTTTTACTGCTTTTTAAAAGACAAGATGATGGGTTGAGAGCGAAAATTGAATTAATTTCAAACCTCAAGATAAAATTTAAGACAAAACCTTTAAGCGATAAATGAGCGTAAGATAACTTAAACTTCATAACAAGTTTCTTAAAAGCTGCATTACTCTATGCTGTATTAATTAGTAATATTTTCCACTTAGCAAATTCACTCTTTCCCTTAACTTACAACACGACAGAGACTCCTTTTGATACAGAGATCATACATAATCCATCCATAGTAATTCTGCCCGAAGGCAGGTCCTTCACTGCAATCATAGCATTTTCATGCTATGCTTGCAGCATTTCTAGGGACTTGTAGGCGTGGTAGCTTCCCGTTACTTTCCACAACGGTGAAGGATAATTATGATGATGATGATGACTATAAGATTTCGGGGACCGTTTGGGCCTTAAGGTTTTCCTGACATTTGTCTTACAGGTGAGGAAAAACCCCGATAAAAACCTCACCCAGAAAAACTGCCCCGACCGAGGATCGAACTCGGGGCCGCTGCGTGACAAGGCAGCACGCTATCTCGAGACCACAGCGGTGGACGAGGTCACAATATTAATATAATATAATAATAATAATAATAATAATAATAATAATAATAATAATAATATTATTATTATTATTATATTATATTATTATTATTATAACAACAACAAGAACAACAAGAATAATAAAAATCCATCCATCCATAGCAATTCTGCCCGATGGCAGGTCTTTCACTGCAATCATAGCATTTTTATGCTATGCTTTGCAGCTTTACAAGGGAATTGTAGGTGTGGTAGCTTCCCGTTACTTTCCATACCCGTGAAGGATAATGATGATGGTAATGATAATAATGATAAGGATGATGATGGTTGCGATGGCCATATGATTTCGGGGACCGTTTGGGCCGTAAAGTTTTCCTGACATTTGTTTTACAGGTGAGGAAAAACCCTGATAAAAACCTCACCCAGAAAAACTGTCCCGCCGGGGATCGAACCCGGGCCCGCTGCGTAATATTTAAATAAAATAAGTTTCATGTTTCTAAGTGTTTCCCAAGGATAGTTATTAAAGTTTGTAATCGGAAAGATCATTTATAGTAACACTGGATTTGCACTGTACAAGTTGTGTAGCTTTTGTTAGGTTATGTTATAAATGAGGTCAAATATAATTTCGAGGAAGAGGAGCCTCGGGTACATTTACATAACAACCGCGATACTTGTACTGAACGTCCAATAGAGTTATTGAGAGATAATTATTTGAATTTGGAATCAAACTCTGTGTTACATAACTACATAACTAGAGGATTTTCTGCCTACAATATCCTAATAGAACTTGCTACCGCGAGGAATAGTATATAACAATGCGAGATTGGGAAGTGGTTTTTACAGAAGGAAGATATAATTAAAACCCGAGCGATAGTGATTTTTTTATTTCCGAGATTCTGTAAAACACTTCACAAACGTGCGTTGTACGTTATTTTTTGCGCGATGGTGTTTTCAAAATAATAAATAATAGTAAAATAATATATTTGTTGGAAATATTTGCGTTCATTATAAACAACTGACTAACGTTAACAGTGTAGGCAATGTTTATTAGTTGAGACTACAGCAGGTCGTGACACCAATCAGGCATAAAATGGCGGCAAGTACGAATTTCATCATCATCATAGTACATTCACGAATTTAGGCCATTTGTTGACCTATTTCGGTCTCAAGATAAACACCATCCAGAAGTCTTTTGAGTGGACGTCCTGGTCTTCTTCTTCCTGCAGGTTGATATCTTAACATTTGTTTGGGTGTCCTGTGATCTTCCATTCGATGAACATGTTGCATCCATCTTGACTTATAATCAGGAATTTTGTTTTCTATAGTTTCCATGTGTAATTATTCTAAGATGTCTTCATTTTTGTTTTGTGATCTAGTAGTGTGTACCCTGCAGTCCTCCGAAGGTATCTCATTTCAGCAGATCTAAGTCTCTGTATATCCTTCTATTTCAATGTCCATACTTCGCTACCATACAAAAGAGTTGGAAGAGCCAGTGTTTTATACACTTTTAGTCTTGAATGTTTTTGGACTAACTGTGGCTTGAAGGTAGAATTTATTAACCCTAAAATTCTTAAAAGTTTAGATATTTTTGCATTTACATCCTTTTCTTCTTCATATGAGATATTGCATGCTAGATACGTAAAATTATTCACCTGCTCCAAAATTTTATTGTTCTGTACAATTTTACTTCTGACAGGATCTACACCTTGAAATGCCATAATTTTTGTTTTCTCTGTAGATATCTTCAATTCATATTCTTCTGTAATTTTGTTAAGTTCATACAGACCTTTCTGTAGATTATATTCTCTATTTGCTATTATTATTTGGTCATCTGCAAACAATAGGGTGTTTAATTTTCTATTTTCTGATATTCTTATTCCAAATTTATATTTCTTGTTCCAGCAACATATTACTTCGTTGATATAAATCGCAAAGAGTGTTGGGGAAATGGAGCAGCCTTGTCTCACATCACGATTTATAATTCCTTCTTCAGAAAATCTGTTATTTAATTTAATCTTTATGGTGTTGTCTTTGTAAATCTTTTGTATGTTCTGCAGAAGTAAATTTGGTATATTTCTGTCTTTCAATATATTGAAGAGATTTGATGTCTTGACTATATTTCTGTCTTCCAATATATTGAAGAGTTTTGATCTCTTGACTGTGTCGAATTTATTCTTTTATATTGTTTCAAATAAAGTTCAGTTCATTTAAAATGCAGTGATTTGTTTCGTATAATGCATATTAACACTACTTTTGGATATATGTTTATATATATACATTGTTGGTAGTATACATAAAAGAGAGTGGTTTTACTTCCCGCACGAGGTCGGCTAATATGTACTATCACAATATAGTTATTTAGGTTGCAAACCCTGAAATTTAGAAAGTTGAACTTTCAATCGTGTTTGCCATTGCTGTAAGTACGACAAAACGCACTATTGTGTAAAAGTCTATGAGTTCACCCTACCTTTTATTGCATCCCTATTTATCCTTTATATTATTTATTTTATTTCATGATTGTTTCTGTTACTTACACAGGTATCCTGAACCAAATACAATCTTTTTATTCCACATTTCCCTGTCTTGTGTGTCTGCTTCTGTCATATTTCTCTTCTTCATGTTGTCTTGAATCCCCTTTATCCACGTGGCTTTGGTCTACCACGTTTCCTTTTTCCAAGAGGTATCCATTTCAATACTTCTTTGTTTGTTTCTGTGTTTATTATTCCCATTATATGCCCATAACATCTAAGTTGGATTTCCTCAAACCATTTATTCTAATTTCCAAATATATTCCATTCCATTACCAAAGTTTGATATCTCACCTTACAGGCACTTTTACGTGCCACACACGTACCCTGGCCTTACAGTGGCACGACTTCTCGGGAGAAGGATTTTAATTTTTTTTTGCAAATGCCCCAGGCTGTCTTTCGACATTCCTCGTGTTCTCTCCTGGCATGGCGTACTTGTAACCCACTTCTGAGGTTGGGGCGCCTGGAAGGCGGGGTTACGTTTACCCGATGATATGATGGGTGATGATGATGATAGTGCTGCGCCAGGAGAGTCCCTAATCCTAAGTTAACTAAGATCAATATGAATGATGATGAATGCGATGGCCATATGATTTCGGGGACCGTTTGGGCCTTAAAGTTTTGCTGACATTTGTCTTACAAGTGAGGAAAAACTCTGATAAAAACCTCACCCAGAAAAACTGTCCCGTCCGGGGATCGAACCCGGGCCCGCTGCGTGACAAGGCAGCACGCTACCTCGAGACCACAGCGGTGGACGGATTTTAATTATTTAATTGGCAGAACACTAATTTCGCCTGCCAGTTATTTAAATATGTCGGACCGCACTGTAAACCAAATCACGCATGTCTGTTATTAGTATTAAATTTATTGTGTAATTCGACACACATTTAAGTTTTGCTATTCGTACGCTTTCTTCTGTTTCATTAGCTAGCACTAAATAAATCCAACCAATTGATGTAGCCTATACGATACATTGCCAAATAGTTCTTTGACCACACAAGGACATGGAGGACCTCCAGGAATGAGAGATCAGCTCAATGTCAATACCACCTCTGAGACAACACAACATTAACACGAAACACACTATTTAAACTCACACACACACTTGCATACTAAACATGGCGAATATGATAATGATAATGATGGCCAGATAACGTTCGAGTACAGTTTAAGCCTTAACGTTTCCTGACATTTGTCATTCAGGCGAGGAAAAAACCCGGAAAAAATCCATGACCCAGGACCTGGAGATCGAACCCGGGTCCGCTGCGTAGAGGCAGCGACGCTAACCTCAGGCCACAGCGGTGACCTCAAATAAATAAATAAAAAAATAGTCTGCATAGAGGGTAATTGATTTCTGAAATACATCTCAAATAAGCAACGTATTCCGGAAATGCATGCTATTATGCATTATAGAGACTCTTGTCGTCCCAACTGCTCTCAAAATGCGTTAAACTGAAAATAGAAATGTTATTGTTCCAGTTATATTATATGGATGTGAAACAAGAACTTTTACTTTAAGGGAGGAGGAAATATTACGAATATTTGAGAATAAAGTTGTTAGGAAAATGTTTGCACTAAAGAGAGATGAACTGAGATGCAAAAAGAAATTAAACATAGGCTCAATTCTGGAAATGCGTGCTATTATGAATTGCAGAGACTTTTGATGTCCCAACTCCTTTAAAAAAACGTTAAACTGAAAATATGTAAAACCCTTATTCTACCAGTATATTATATGGGTGCGAAACGTGGACTCTTACTTTAAGGGAGGAAAGGAGATTACGAGTACTTGAGATTAAAGTACTTAGGAAACGTTTGGGGCTAAAGAGAGATGAAGAGACAGGTGAATGGAGAAGACTGCATAAGAATGAAATACATTGTCTTTATAGGAAGCCAGATATAATAAGAACAGTTAAGTCTCATAGACTGCAATGGGCAGGACATCTTGCGTGTATGGGAAATGAAAGACGTGCATGGAAGCTTCTTGTAGGAAAGCCAGAGGGAAAACGCCCAGTTGGTAGACCAAGAATGAGATGGGACAATAACATTAACTACGATTTGAGGTAAGTAGATTATACAGGTAACGATTGGATAGCATTAGCTCAGGATAGGGATGTATGGAGAGCTTATGTCCTCATGGCTATGAACCTACGGGTTCGATAGTGCCAGGAGTAAGTAAGAAAGTATGTGAAGGGAGATGGATATACAAATACATGTAGGAGGTTACGTAACAATGAACTACATGAAACCAGATATAATAAGAACAGTTAAGTCTCGTAGAGTGTAATGGGTAAGACATGTAACAAGAATTGATAATGAAAGAGGGACATGGAAACTTCTTGTAGGAAAACCAGAGGGAAAACGCCCAGTTGGCACACCAAGAATGAGGTAGAAAATGACATTAACCATGGTTTAAGGGAATTTGATTACACAGAGGATGATTGTAAAACAGTTCAAGATAGGGATGTATGGAGAGCTTATGTCCGCGCAGGCATGAAGCTATTGGTTCGTTAGTGCCAGTGATTTAGTTAGTTAGTCTCCATATAGGACAGATGTCTAATTAACTAAGTCGCTGGCTCTATCGAACCCGTAGGTTCATGGCCGCGCGAAAATAAGCTCTCCATATATCCCTATTCTGAGCTAATGTTTCTAATCGTCCCATGTATAATCTACTTCCCTCAAATCATGGATAATGCTATTCTGATTCTTGGTTTACCAACTGGCCGTTTTACCTCTAGTTTTCCTACAAGAAGCTTCCACGCACTTCTTTCATTCCCCATTCGTGCCACATGTCCTGCCTATCGCAGTCTACGAGTCTTAGCTGTTTTATTATATCTGGTTTCCTATAATGATCGTATAGCTCACTGTTATGAAATCTTCTCCATTAGCCTGTCTGTTCATTTCTCTTTGGTTAAAACTTGTCCTAAGAACTTTATTCTCAAATACTCGTAATATTTTATCCTCCCTTAAAGTTAGAGTCCATGATTCACAACCATATAATATAACTGAGATAATAACAGTTTTATATATCTTCAGTTTAACGTTTTTTAAAAGGAGTTGGGTAGGGCAGAGATGTTGTCAAATAAATATCAAATAAACAGGATATTACATAAATTATAAATGTACAATATTCTAATGTGGAACTGTCTGCACGAGTGTTAGATACGTAGAAAAGGAGAGAAAGCGCTCCTATAGAATGGCAAGACGTAAATCAAATATAGAAGCTGATATTCTTTCGATCGAAGAACAGGCACTTTTTCTCTTTTTGATGACAGAAACTGAATTGGAACAGTTGACACTCGGATCCTGGATGTCTCCATATCGAATTTCACAAATGTGCAACTCGGTGGGAATACAAACACTATCTTCCTGTTCGCATGATAAATGACAGAAGTACAGTGCCAGAGATTGTAGGTAATCTGCGCTCCTTACAAAAACGTAGCCTACTCTCTGCTCCACATGCAGGCATTTCTGTTTGCTTACAAGACTATTGAAAATATGCGCGACATTTTCTCACATACGTCACCTTTACAATTTTGGCCAACATTAATCCTTTGTCACTACACAAATCTTAGCGCCAGATACAATCTTGCTTTTGTAAGATATAAACTTGCATTGAGTATCTATAGGGTGATTCTAATGTGATGTTAACATATCCTTTGCACTAACAAGGGCGAGGGTATAATTCGTGCCATGCTTTAACGGCCTCATTTCCTGCAACTGACAAAACATTTTCGGTTTCAACCATCCTCCTGAATGTTACTTAACAAAAGCCGACCGCCTTTCAACCCTCATTAGAGAGAAAGAGACGGAGATATTCCGAAGTTGTCAAATCAACTAACCCATCTTTTTACAGGTATGTACACGTTAGTATATATAAATAACTCTGTCACTAGATTCAGCATTAGGGCATCCGTCCAGTACAGTTATCACCGGAAGGATTTCTAAATTTCAATCGTGAAAGATTGGCATGCTACGAGTTAATGATAAATCTAGAAAATTGGATGAACTTGGGAAAATTTCTGGACAAAACGCGGAAAATAAGAACAACACTCATTCATCAATAAATAAATGTTATCAAAATGCAATATCATTAATTGTTAATAATTCTACATAACTTAATTAATGTATTATGTTATTGTATTATTATGTAATTGTAATATTATTGTGTTTTCTTTATGTAATTGTAATATTATTGTTTTCTTTTTGTCTTTTTCTTTATACTATTACCAAATATTACTTTATTGTAACGGACTGTCAACAGCACGCACGGCTTACTACCCGTGGGACCCATATTTGTAAATAACATTGTATATATCATACTTGTAGTCTAATAAAGTCCTATTACTACTACTACTATATAAATAAAAACGAATATATGCCTATCTGTCTGTTTGTCCTTTATAGACTTCTAAACCGTTCAATCGATCTTCGTGAAAATTTCTATATACAGGTTTTCATATGCGGCGAGTTTTTAGCCTTTATGTATTATGTTCTATAATCATTAGGTGTAGGAGTTAATCTGAAACAAAAATTTAAAAATCGCTCTAGCGATCGTAATTTTCGATGTTCCACAACAAAACTCGGAATATCCTATTAAAATAAAGTGAGGTACGTATTATCAAAAAATCAGCGAATTCTAACAGAAGTGAGGGTTTATCTGAAATTTGAAATAAAAAATTTCCTCTAGCAACCACCGTTTGGTTCGTCGCAATGTATACCATATAATAATTAACCCTCAATATTTAATTTATTTAGGCGTAGCAGCGCACACCCGGTATTAGCTGGTATAGCATAACATTGTTTAATTTTAAAATTATCTTTTTAAAGAGTAATGTGGACGTGGCAACAATGGCGCGTGGTAGTTGTAATATTAGCTTAGTTTTCTTAGGGGATGAGAGAAGGCCGTTAAAGAATGGCCTACACTGTATAGCCGATTTGCTGAAACTTTAACTTTGTGAAGAGAAACAGGTAGGTGCCTTTTTCAAGTTCCCAGAATATTTCACCTGAATGGACTATATGAAGCTGTAAAACCACATCAAAAGATATTTGAGTGCAAATAGTATAGTGGTCAAACGCACTGTCTGGTAATATGCTGGATGGGGTTCGATTTTCGCTGCATCTGTTTTTTTACTTTATTTGTCCTATTCCTCGCAATTCCACACAGTTGTTATTCCTATTTTTATGCACCATATGCCATTGCACTCCTTATTATTGTATAAAATGTTTATTTTTGTTTTGGAACATTTATTGTGATCCCACAAAACACCATTTAATTCTGATATTGCTGATTTACCCTTATTTATTCTCTCATTAATTTCAGCATAATGACTTCCATGTGCACTAATTTTTCTTACCAAATATATATATATGCATCATATGCATTTATTTTTCCACGTCCGTCATCTAAAATCAGAAGAAGAAGAGAACGGTAAAAGATAACGTCGATTGTGTTTTGAGTAGCATGAGTAAAAAAGGATTGGACATGTAAATTGGAATGACAGAGCGATGTTCAGGAGAATGATAGTAGATTAACCCTTAAATTCGTAATGTATCCATTTGGATACATCAGTTGGTTTAATTAATTTAATATTTTAAATCAATCAGAAGAAGACGAACAAAAATAAATCACTTAAATGTATGTCAAATATACAATATACCTAATAATAATAGTTACACAAGATTCCGTTTTCACTGCGGTCCGCCACATTCAAATAACTACCAGAATAAATTTGTGTTATGCCAATTTGAGGGTTGATAGAGCTCAGAACAAGTCGTGAAAAATAGTGACACTTGCAAAATATTTCGTTTATTTTAGTGAAACGTTCTTAGGAAAATATTTATTCCAAAGAGAAACAAAGAGATAGGCGAACGGCTAAAACTACTTGAACTACATGATCTTTGACAAATCAGGTATAATAACTGTTAATTCTCATAAATCATACATTGCGATGGGTAGGGCATGTGGGAATGGGAAATGAAAGAGAGGAATGGAAAGTTCTAGGAAAATCAAAGTGAAAGCGTCCAGTGGCAAGACCAAGATTTAAGTTGGAGATAATATTTACCATGCCTTAGGAAGGGTAAATAACACTGATCAACATGATTTTTGTCTCATGAGTACCAATAGTTGTACTTAATGCATTTTTTATCGTATTTTCAAATATGTATTCGGAATTTCTCCATCACCCACAGTTTTTTTTATTTATTTCAATTTCAATTAATGAATTTAAATATTTATTTTAATTAAACGTTTTTTCGTCCATTTGTCCATTGAGCGATGAGCACGGGGAACACTTTCAACAGGATATTTCAGCTATGGAAAAGAGATATCAAGGCAAATGGAATCCTAATATGCTGGCCGATTATTGTTGGACCATCAAGAGGAATGCTCCACAGGCGAAAATATAGCAGAAAATCGTCATTTCTTACTTTCTAGGTGAGTCCGAATGTTCGAATATTGCATAGTCACGAATGTAGAAAATATTAAAGTGTTTGAAAGTATAAAAACCTGTCTCCCGGACACCTTGCATGATGGAGAAAAACCGATATTATATTTGAATTCAGGAGAAAAAATACTATCAGAATCACATATTTTTCTTTCTGAGACAAAAAAAAAGTTTCTTTTTTATTGATCAGTGTTGTACAAGGAATTGGTTGGAAAATATTAGTCAGGATTGGGATGTATTGAGAGCATATTTAAGTCTCTCAAAAAACATTAAACTGAAAATATATAAATATGTTATTCTTCCAATTATATTATAAGGATGTGAAACATGGACTCTTACTTACTAGGAGGAGAAAATATTAAGAGTATTTGAGAATAAGGTCCCGCGTCGTAACTGAGTGGTTAAGGCAGGAAGCCTTGGCGCAGAGCTACGGGACTTGCGCTGGTTCGAGTCTCCATGGGGGAAGAAATTTTCTCATGGTATTTCGGCCAGTATGGGACCGATGCCCACCCAGCATCGTGATGCATTTGGGTAGCTACAATAAGTAGTGGCTCCAGGCTGAGAAAACCAGTTATATAACGGCTGGGGGACTCGACATGCTGACCACATGTCACCCCTACACTGTCTGATTATCATCTACCTCTGTGATTGACACATGTGGATGTGAAGGGCCAGCAGCTAGCTGGTAGGATAAGGGCCTTGTAGGCCTGTCTCGCTAGGAGTTTTTATTTGAGAATAAATTTCTTAGGAAAACTTTTGTTCGTACCAAAGATATATGAACAGACAGGCGAATGAAGAAGGCTAATAACCGATATTATAGGTCTTTTTCTTCTTCTACTTCCAAAATTGGGCCTTTTCGCCTGTTTTCACATCAAGTGGGATTTAATGAATCTTCCCATCTAGTATTGGGCGTCAAATTGGTTTGTACTTTAATAACAGCTGGGGATTCTATCTTTAGGCATCCTTTTAACATGTTCATTCATACCAGTTGTTTCTCATATTGTCAATTATATTTGTTAAATTAAAAATATTTAAGTATTTTCTAATATCTTCAATTCTTTTTCTGTCCAAAATTGTCACACCTGCTACTGAACGTAAGAACTTCATTTCTGCAATTTCATTTTGTTTCTGTCTGAACGTTTAAGATTCCAATTTTCACTGCATATGTTAAAACAGGTACTGCCCTAATTTTGTAAAATTTTAATTGTGTACTCCTCAAAGTTTTATAGTGTCCGTTTTATAGTGCCACATATTGATAGGTAAACAGTATAATAAGACCATTCAAGTTTCGTAGTCTCCGATAGGCAGGACATGTGCACGATTGAGTATTGAAAGAGGGACAATGATAGGTTCTTGTAGGAAAACCAAAGGGAAAAACGCCCAGTGGTAGACTAAGAATTAGGTGGAAGAATAATATTAACCACGATTTAAGGGAAGTAGATTATGCAGGGATGATTTGAAAATTTTAACTGAGAATAGGGTTGATGGAAAGCTTATGTCCTCGCCGCCACAACCTACGGTTTCAGTAACTAGTGGAGTTGTTAGTTATGATTTATTCGTTCTCCAATGTATTCTTGTATGATAAAGTTTAAATATTCAATCTTCTCCCTGCTGCATAGATAGGAACTTGACGAAGTTTTAGTAGCTTGTATTTAAGTTTAAGCGAGCTAGCGCTGATGTCGGTGTTGTAGCAAGAAATCCGCTGGATTTATCTATACGTACTTCACATACATTAACTCTGGAGCTTTCTTGCTAAAACCGTCAGGTAGCAGTTCGCGCTCTTAGAGAGGGGGAAAAAAAGAAGAAGAGAGAAACAGGATAACATCGCTTTACTAGTTTGGTTTGCTCAGAAATACAATGAGACATACACTTCCAAACTACTGTAAGTTTATCACAGCTTTATAACTAATTCACTAGCATTTTCCAACCCGCAAGTTCTTGACCTCATGGACATATGTTCTCCATACATCCCTATCCTGAAGTAATATTTTCGAATCATTCCCTGGATAACATTGAGCAACGAAATAATTTTTTTTTGTCTCAGAAAGAAAAATATGTGATTCTGATAGTATTTATTCTCCTGAATTCAAATATGATATCGGTTTTTTTTTTCCCATCACACAAAGTTTCCGAGAGACAGGCATTATTTCAAACACTTTAATATTTTCTACATTCGTAACTACACAATATTCCAACATTCGGACTTACCTAGAAAGTAAGAAATGGCGATTTTCTGCTATATTTCGCCTGTGGAGCATCCCTCTTGATGGTCCAACAATAATCGGCCAGCATATTAGGATTCCATTTGGCTTAATATATGTTTTCCATAGCTGAAATCTCCTGAGTTAGCTCATTTGGTTTTATTTTACAATGGACAATGGACGAAAAAAAGTTTATTAAAATAATAATTATTTAAATCCATTAATTGAAATTGAAATAAAAAAACAGTGGGTGATGGAGAAATTCCGAATACATATTTGAAAACACGATAAAAAAACTGCATTAAGTACAACTATTGGTACTCATGAGACAAAAATCATGTTGACCAGTGTAATCTAATTCCCACAAATTATGGCTAATGTTATTCTGAGACTTCTTATTTGGCCAACCTACAGGGAGTTTTTCCCTCTGATTTTCCATATCTTATTTCATATCCCATTCGTACCACATGTACTGCCTATCGCAGTCTATGATACTTAACAGTTCATGTTATATCTAGTTTCCTACAAAGATCATGTAGCTCACTGTTATGTAGTCTTCTACATTCGCCTGCCCATTCGTCTATCTTTGGTTAAAAAAATATCGTAACAATTTTATTATTCTCAAATACTCGCAAACTTTTCTCCTCCCTTAAAGTAAGATTCCACGTTTCTCATCTACATAACTGGGAGAATAACAGTTTTATATATTTTCATTTTATTTTTTTAAGGAGTTGGAATGACAAGAGTCTATAATGTATAACAACACGCATTTCCAGAATAAAGCCTACGTTTAATTTCTTTTTTCGTCTCATTCCTGTTTGTAAATGTTATTCCTATTATTTGAGATAAATCACTTCTTTAAATTTTCCCTCATTTGTCTGAAACTGTCCATATCCATTATATAGTGAATTTAAATGTTTTACCATATATTTAATTTTACTGATGTTTACTTCGAGTCCCAATTTCTTAGTGTTACACAATAGAGAGTGTGTTGGCCCTTAGTATCTCATCGCTATCACGTAATAATACTACATAATCAGTATAAACTAACAGCTTATTAATATCATTGTATTGTAGGCCTTCTTCATACTCTAAAATTTTGATGACTTAATGTATAGTCGAGTCGTTCTAATATCACTGAGCAACAAAACAAACTTTTTTTTTGTCTCACAAAGAAAAAGATGTGATTCTGATAGTATTTTTTTCTCTTGAATTCAAATATGATATCGGTTTTCTATCACGCAAGGTTTCCGAGAGACAGGCTTTTATAATTTAAACACTTTAATATTTTCTACATTCGTAACTACACAATATTCGAACATTCGGACTCACCTAGAAAGTAAGAAATGACGATTTTCTGCAATATTTCTTCTGTGGAGCATCCCTCTTGATGGCCCAACAATAAACGGCCAGCATATTAGGATTCCATTTGCCTTGATATCTCTTTTCCATAGCTGAGTTAGCTCATTTGGTTTTATTTTACAATGGACAAATGGACGAAAAAAACGTTTATTAAAAATAATTATTACAACCATTATTGAAATTGAAATAAAAAAAACTGTGGATGAAAGAGAAATTCCGAATACATATTTGAAAACACGATAAAAAAAACTGCATTAATTACAACTATTGGTACTCATGAGACAAAAATTATGTTGACCAGTGTATCCTGAGTGACCATACCTACCCGATTTTCGGCGGGACCGTTTCTCGTGGTTCACAAAACAAAGCGACGTTGTCAAGTCAGTACTGACTTGTGTTGAAAATGAATCAGTTGGAGTATTATTTCTCAGTGTGGTGTTATATGTGTATTTTAACCGTCATAATGCTGCGGAGAAGTCGGAAGACTGTCAATTCGCAAACATTCGTAAACGTTAGAGATTGTATATGGAAAAAGAGTGTGACAATACCGGTAGTAATACAAGGGTAGACTTGGCAATACTGTAAAATTATTTGTAAATGTGACTTGTGTCAGTTGGCCCGTGGCCTCGGCGACGGACACTGTTATTGAAGCAGTTAGTTGACAAAAAGCTATTCTGTGATTCGCTGCCGGTCTATACATCGACTTTACTTTCGTAGAAATTAATGTTAATGTTTTTAGTGTATAATGCTATTGTGTTATTATTTAATTGTAATATTATTATTGTGTTTTCTTTATGTAATTGTAATGTTATTGTTATTGTGTTATTACTTAATTGTAATATTATTGTGTTTTCTTTATGTAATTGTAATGTTAATGTTTTTAGTGTATAATGCTATTGTGTTATTATTTAATTGTAATATTTTTATTGTGTTTTCTTTATGTAATTGTAATGTTATTGCTGTTTTTGTTTATTTTTCTTTACACTAGTACCAATTATTACTTTATTGTAACGGACTGTCAACAGCACGTACGGCTTACTGCCCGTGCGACCCATATTTGTAAATAATATTGTAAATATCTTACTTTTTGTCTAATAAAGTCCTACTACTACTACTTTCGTAGAAAATTGAATAAGGAAGGAGATAGTGCATCTCCTTGCCTTAACCCATTGTGAATTTGAAAATTATCTGAAAATTCTTCGCCTACATGTACGGTACTCTTTGTTCCTTTTAGACATATTCGATAGCTTTGAATAGAAATTAACATTCCATTGACTATTTAACTTATGTCCCAAATGATAGTCAATGACCAATCACGTTTCAAAGAATTTTATTTTACAACTAATGGCAGTCCTGTTTCGCCTCGCTCTTTATCGATTTCTCTTTATCAGCTTCTGCTTTCGTGATTAAAAACAGCTCCTCTTTAATATTCTGAAAAGCACAGAGTATTAATTTTCTCCAACAAATACATTGAATATAGCAAATAATGAACAGATTCCTTGATTTTATTGCGTGTTTTACTAAAAAACTAAATTAATAACCTATAATGTTGATTATAATATACAGTTTGATGTGTTTCAGTGTTTCTCTACTAGGGTGCATTCTTACAATATTGCGAGCCTATTTTGGCAATAAATAAATATGATCAAGTTGCAGTGAATAAACATAACCTCACATTTCAGATTTGTTTTAAAACATCGCTGTTTACATTAAATATACAAATATTTTTAAAAATCGGTAACTATAATTAAATAATGATTTTTTAGAAAACAGCAACATTTTTTTCGTTAAATAGTCCTAACGAATACCACTCTCGGTTTCCAAATCCTCTAGATAATTTGGAAATCACTCGTGGCATTTCGTATGATAATATATGATAATTCATGCATAAAATTTCTGCATGAATTTATTGATACCTTATTGTTAAAATATACAATATTGCGAACCAATTTCACTCATATACGTTAATAAAAATCTTACATTGATTTTTCTTTAACTAATGCTGCAAATAATATGAAGTAATTTAAATATTTTAAAATTCAATAACCCTATAAAACATAGCCACAAAACTTTCACATGGTATATCACTAGTGAATATTGAATTTCTCTGAAGAAGAGACAATTTAAATACTTTAAAAGATAAAGTTAAAATTGTTTAGAAAAAAATAAAGGAAAGGGAAAATGTTACATAAAAGCCGAATGTTCTCTACAATCACCAAATACGTATCTTAACATGTTTAAGTGTAACTATTAATCTTTGTTTTTCTATTAGATATTTTGTATTGTGTGAACATTTTTGGAACAAAAAAGAGAAGAACATACAGGCGAATGTAGAAGACTATATAACAGTGATCTACTTGATCTTTATACGAAACTAGGTATAATAAGAACAGTTAAGTGTCTTAGACAGCAATGAACAAGACATATGGCACTGATGGGGAATAAATTAAGCGTATGGAAACTTCTTGTAGGAAAACTAGAGGGAAATCGCCCAGTTGGTAGCCAAGAACTGGGAGAATAACATTAACCGTAATTTGAAGGAAGTAGAATATACAGGGATTGATTGGAACACGTTGTCAAAAAATATGGATGTATGAGAACTTATGTCCGCGCGGTCATGAACCTATGTCTTCGACAGTGCCAGTTAGTTAGTTATTGTATATTTTTAAACAAATGGCATGGATTGTTATGATGGTTTACCTGACATTACCTTACAATTGAGCAGAAGCCTCGAAAAGAATGTCATCAAAAAAAAAACTTGTCTAGGCCGGAGATGTAACCGAACCCGCAGCGTGACAAACCAGCACGCTACGTCGAGACTATAAGGGTGGACATTTTATATTAATTTTGACATTTTGTCATCTGACATTCTCTAATACATTTCAACTACCAAAGAGTTAGATTTCCTAAAATCCTTTGTTTACTGAATTTTTACAAAGGAAATGTCAATTAATAATAACCTATAAAAATATCGTCAAATCGTGTCCAACTCAGGGTGGGACCGAGGGATGAGATGAGATGGTGCTCCTATATTTATAGAGGTCTGTGAACTACAGTACAAGGGTGCCGGCCGACCACTCCTGACGCACCGTCACAGGGGCGCATGAACAAAATGAAACTAAATGGATAAGACGAGTTTGGAAAAATGGTGGAATGAAATTTGTGGCAGGGAAAAACGGGAGAAACCCCAAGAAAAACCTGCCCATGCTCCGTTTCGTACACCACGAAACCTACATTGAGTGACCGAGACTCTATCTCGGGACTCCAGCGGTGAGAGACGAGCATCTAATCACTTGCGCCACTGAGCCGCCTTAAATTAATAATATAAAACAAATCAAAATAAGATAAAAATAATCTATAATAATAAATTAGGTTTTTTCCAAAATTTTAAAATAATATTGCCATTATTCTAATTACTTCTTAATCTACATTTTTCACTACGATTTTTCTACTTGCAGTCATCTATCTTTATTTTTGTACGTAGAAACTGCCCCATGACATGCCGAAATCTACCATGAAATTTTTTCTAGAGAAGCGTTGTGATGTACCGAGATCGTGTCCAAAAAAGTATCTACCGTTTTTAACTGCAAGGCACAGATATCGAATGAACAATCCTGCAATATCAACGCACTGTACGGAGCAGATGGACCCCTTGCTTGAGTAAGATCGGAGTAGAGTTATGCGGGACGAATGCATATCCAATCAACAAATTCACGAGTTGTATTTCTTCCTTGTGATGGACTAATGGTTATGTTCCTTGCTTCTAGTTCCGAGGGACGCGGGCTCAAATCCGGCCGTGGTCGATGGATTTTTTAGGATGGAAAAATCCAAGTGAAAAGTCCTTAGGGAGGGACTTTAAGCTGTGGGTCCCGAGTCTGAAGATTTTCAGCCTGAATAAAAAAGGACTCTGTGCAAATATGTAACCAACCTTCCTCCATCCAAGCAATACCTTAGTTGCCTACTAGGAGCCAGTTTTTTCCAATCCTTTCCTGTATAATCTATTTCCCTCAAATCATGGTTAATGTTATTCTCCCACCTCATTCTTAGTCTACCAACTGGGGGTTTTCCCTCTGGTTTTCCTACAAGATGCTTCCATGCACGACTTTCATTCCCCATTCGTGTCACATGTCCTGCCCATCGCAGTCTCTTTAGGAAAATAAGCGTAAGTTAATTAGCTTGGTTAATAAACTCCCTCAAGTGAGCACCCATGTCTCCATGTGGGACGTATAGAGTACAAACACACATAGTTTAAATCAGGTATTTGGGACTGGTATTTAGTGCCTTGCAATTAAAAACGGCAGTTTTTTTATACGGTCCTTGTATATCACAAGGCTTCTCTGGAAGAAATTTAAATGTAGATTTTGTCATGCAATGATTACAGTTCCCACGTTAGGTTTTTCTTGAACAATCCTGAACATCGTTAAATAGTACAATTACAATGCGAAGTTAGGAAGTGGTTTTTACAGAAGCGAGGAAATTATTAAAAACCGAGCGATAGCGGGGTTATTAATTTTCGATATTCTGTAAAACACTTCAGAAGCATGCATTGTACATTATTTTTTGCAGATACTGTTTTCAAAATAATAAATAATAGTAAAAAATAACATTTTTGTTGTAAATATTTGCGTTCATTATGAACAAGTGACTGACGTTGAGCAGTCTGGCCAATGCATATACGGTAAATGCCGAAAAGAATTTAGTAGAGACTACAGCAGGCCGTGACACCAATCAGGGATAAAATGACGGCAAATACGGATTTATTGTTTTATATTGTGTCAAATAAATTTCAGTTAATTTAAAATCAAGTTATTTGTTTTGTATAAGACTTGTTTCTCAGAATAAAATTTTAGAGAGATCTAATCAATTTAAATATCTTGGATATTATCTCTCTATCTGGGATGAAAAGGATACCCCTGAAAAAATTACTAGTTCTAATAAAAGTTTGAGAATTATTAATCAAGTTATGAAACCATCCCTTGTACAAAAAAAAAAAAACACCAGATTACGTTAATATAGCACTTTGGCTAGACCAGTGTTGACCTATGGTAGTGAAGCATGGACACTAAAAAGACAGCATGAAAGCAGAATAACGGCTTGTGAAATGAGATTCATGCGCAGAACAGCAGGTTACACCAGATGGAATCGGAAAACGAACACCGATATCTTAGAAGAATTGAAGACTACGCCAATTTTTGAATATATTAAACACTACCAACTAAATTAGAAACACCATCTTGAAAGAATGAGTTCAAATCGGATCCCCATAGCTGTTTATAATTATATACCGAGAGGACGAAGATATCTGGGCCGTCCTATGAACGCTGGAGGGAAAATTTTCTATAGGATCGTAACAGGCCTTGGCCTAATACTTCGAAGGAAGGAAGGAAGAAGAAGAAGTTATTTGTTTCGTATAATGTATATTAACACTATTTATGGATTTTTTGTAGGGCCTATATATTTTGTACCTGGCCGCGCTGGACTAGTGGTTATGCTCCTTGCCTCTGGTCCCGAGGGTCGCGGATTCAAACCCGGCCGGGGTCGATGGATTTTTTTAGGATGGAAAAATCCAAGGAACAGGTCCTCCATGAGGGACTTTAAGCCGTGGGTCTCGAGTCTGAAGATTTTCAGGCTCGTAAAAGATCCTAAAGCATGAATGAAAATACCTCTAAGCAAAATTTACCGAATTTTCTTGTCCTAGTACTGCCTTGCTTTCCTAGATGTCAGTATGAGGCAGAATGCTGACCACGGACCACTCAAATTACATCTTTACGAAAACAACTGTAACTAAATTAGTATGGTTCAAATTCTTCCCTGTAGGGGGAGAGCGCCTAAATCTCTGTTAAGGAAAATATGGGCTTACATACATTTTGTACGTAGCATACATAAAGTGCAGTGGTTTTACATCCCGCCTAGGTAGGTAATTTTTAATATTACAGTATAGTTATTTAATTACTTGTAGGTTGCCCCCCCAGGAGCTATCACCTTGACGTGGTGGGGGGGCTTAGTACCCGATGAACCAGACGACTCTACGGGGGAAGATTGACTTAGGTTAATCTTGCTGGTGGGTAAGAGGCGCAGGGGAAACTAAGTATAGCTCACAACGAAGGAATGGCGTCTGTATCCATATTGGGCGGCCACATCTTCGTCAAGTCAAGTCTTCAACGGTCAACAGGGCGACAAGGAATAGCACAGCTAAACTTGTAGGGCTTGAAGAGCGGAAGAAGCAGCCCTCTCTTGGGGGGTGGATACCCAGAGGAGCATGTTTGGAGGCTCAGAGGAAGCAGCCCTTCCACCATCCTTGTCCTGCGAAGCGCTCGTAACGCTTCCAGGAGACATTTATCTTACTGAGAAGCTTCATGGAAATCAGCCGGATTGTCATAAAAGGAACCGACCCAAGCAAGATAAAAGGATACGATTTGGAATAAAGGACATTTTGAAATTAGGAATTGGAACGTAAGGGGAATAAATACAAAAGAAGAAGAATTAGAAAGAGAATTAAAGAAAAAAGAAAATAAATATAGCAACAATACCAGAAACAAAAAAGAAACTAAAAGGAACAAAGGACTTACAACACTATACTATGTTGTATAGCGGAGTAGAACAGACAACAAGAGCGCAGTGTGGAGTAGCAATTTTAATAGATGAAAAATGGAAGAACAAATTGAATAGCTATGAGTTTATAAATGAAAGGATCCTGATAGCCAGATTTAAAATTGAAAGAGGATATATGATGATAATTGCTGTGTATGCCCCAGAGGAAGGCAAAGAAAGAAGAAACAAAAAAATTTTATAAAACATTACAAACATTAGTTGATAAATATACAAAAGATCATCATTTAATAATAAGTGGAGACTTAAATGCCAGAGTAGGCAATGTCCCTATACCTAATGTAATAGGAAATAATGGAGAAGAATAACAATAAATGATAATGGACAGGATTTGAGACAGTTTTCAGCCTATAATCAATTAAAAATAATGAATACCTATTTCCGAAAAAAGGACATACATAAATATACAAGAAGTGGATATAACTCAAGATCAATAATTGACTATTTAATCGTAAACAACAAGCTAGGAGCCTTGGTAAAAGATGTGAGAGTTACATAGAGGCAGCGATATATACTCTGATCACTATCTCGTGATAAGCAAAATAAACATAATAGCTAAATGGCGGAAGGAAAAAAAAACATAAGAACAAAGAAACCAAGAAGAAGTATATAAAATATATTTATTACAAGATCAAAGTATAGACAACATTATGAAAGCAGAATGAATAAATATATATCAGAGATAGCGACGTCAGAAGATATAAATATTGAATGGGAAAATATATCAAATGTAATACATAAAACAGCAAATGAGATATTAGGAAAGAAAAATAGAATAAGGAATAGGAAGGGCTTGAGAACTTGGAATGCGAATATACAAAATGCAGTGAATGAAAAACAAAAAGCATATCATACATACTTACGACTGAAACAGAAGAATCCTATGAAGAATATAAAATGAAAAGGAGAATTGCTAAAAGCATTATAAGAAAATCCCATCAGGAGTCATGGGATAAATTTATAAGCTCAGTAGAACATGATATGTATGGAAGACAAGAAATAGGTTATAAATTAGTGAAACATCTAAATCAGACTGAGAAAGATTCTGCCAGATTGAATATAATCCCAGAACAAGAATGGATCCAGCATTATGAAAAACTTTGGAAAAGGGAGGAAATTGAAGGAAAAGAGAACAATGAGGAAGAAATAAAAGTGGAAAATATTGATGTAATAGACATAAATGAATTAGAAATGGCTTTGAAAACCACTAAGAATAGGAAAGCAACAGGATTAGATAATATAAATATGGAATTAATCAAATATAGTGGAATATTGTGTAAACTACGAATACTTCATCTAATTAATATATGTTGGCAGACCTATGGGATTCCAACCACTTGGAAAACAGCAATTGTCAAGAATATATTCAAAAGAGGAGACCGGAGAAATTGCGAGAATTACAGAGGGATTAGCTTAATGAATACTGGCTACAAAATATATACGAAAATAATAAATAATAGATTGAGAAACATAACAGAAGTAATAATAGTGAAATCAAAGTGGATTCAGAAAGGGAAGGTCATGTATAGACATGTCTTTACACTGAAACAACTCATAGAAAAGAGAAGAGAACATAACTTAGAAACTCACATAGGATTTATAGATTTGGATAAGGCCTTCGATCGAGTAAACAGACAAAAATTATGGGAAATTTTACGAATGAAAGGATACCCGCTGTGCCTTGTTGAAACAATAAAGACATTATATGAAGACACAAATATAATTATAGATACCGGATTCAAAAGAACAGATGCAATCAAAACAAATACTGGATTACGACAAGGATGTAGTTTATCACCCACTTTGTTTAATATATATATAGACGATATTTTAAATAAATGGAAAGTTTTAGTAAATCCAGGAATAAGAATGGATAATAAAATGTGCATAAATAATCTTTTATTTGCTGACGATGTAATCATAATACAGAAAATGAAGACGACTTATAGAAATCAATGCATGCATTAAATGAAATATGTAAATTATACGATCTAAAAATTTCTGTAAGGAAAACGAAGACCATGGCTTTTAGAGGAAGAGATCCAGTGAGAACCAAAATTATTTTAGAAAATCAAAGTATAGAACAGGTGTCTAGTTTCAAATATTTGGGCTGTGATGTTGGCTACAATGTGGAAAGAGATATTGACTCCAAAATAAATAAATTTCAGACGGTGTGTGGAACAATACAGAGAACATTCAAAAATAAAATTAGAAAAGAAACCAAGATAAAAATGTATAATGTTATGGCGGTTCCCACAATATTGTATGGATGTGAAACTTGGGCTCCAGTGAAAAGACAGAAGGATAGAATACAGACGGCAGAGATGCGGTTCCTAAGACAAGTAAAAGGATGTACAAGACTTGATAGAATAAGAAATGAGGATATAAGAGAAGAATTGAAAGTACAGCCTTTATTGGATAAAGTCACGAATTACAGACAGAAATGGATTGATCACATGGATGGAATGAACAAGGAGAGATATCCATTGTTAGCCAGAAATTATCAAGCAAGAGGAAGGCGTGATGTTGGAAGACCTAGAAGACGTTGGGCTGATGCAATATGAAGTCGGAACGGGCAATTGCCTAATCCTTGGAGTGATGATGATGATGATGACTTGTAGGTTGGCAACCCCGAAATTTATAGGAAATTGAACTTTCAATCATGGTCGCCATTCCTGTAAGTACGACAGAACGAACTATCATGCAAAAAATTGTTTTTTAGGAAAATAATTAAATAATATAACAAAGGAATTGTGGAATAAAAACGTTTTAAATTGCCAAACAAGATTTCACAGAGTAACATGGAATCGATGCTGGTGTGTAAATGTTATTCCAGACAATTTATGTTGGACCGTTAGATTGAGCTGGATATAGACGGTTGTAGCTCGCAGAATCTAACACGTCTAAACTTCATTTGTTTTTATGTGAAATCAATGGGTATAACCTCGTGTTAAATCACGTGGGACCTTTGTTACCCACGATAAACTCTCGCAAAGAGCATGAATCATGATCCGGCAGCATTTGCATCGTCCAAAAGTTCTATTTATGTGTGTTTCTTTTTGTCAAATGATGCATGTTAAAAACATGTCCTACCTAGTCCATATGGTAGTATACAGACTGTTCCAAAATACAGGCCTTAACTTTGAGAAAAATAGCATAATCTTCGTGAAACATCTAACATTAAAGTCTACATGTAGTCTATACACTGAGCAACAAAAAAGGCAACTATTTTTTGTCTCAGAAAGAAAAGCATGTGATCTGATAGTACTTTTTCTCCTGAATTCAGATATATTATCGGAGTTTTCTCCATCACGCAAGGTTTCCGAGAGACAGGAATTTATAATTTTCAAACACTTTAATATTTTCTACATTCGTAACTACACAATATTCGAGCATTCGGACACACCTAGAAAGTAAGAAATTGCGATTTTCTGTTATATTTCGCCTGTGGAGCATCCCTCTTGATGGTCCAACAATAATCGGCCAGAATATGAGGATTCCATTTGCCTTGATATCTTCTTTTCCATAGCTGAAATCTCGTGATGAAAGTGTTCCTCGTTTCATTTTACAATGGACAAATGGACGGAAAAGATGTTTACTTAAAAAATTAAAAAAATATTGACCACCCCTATTAATCCTATTGTAATTGAAATTGAAATAAAAAAAAACTGTGGGGTGATCGAGGAAATTCCGAATACATATTTGAAAACGCTGATATAAAAAAACTGCACTAAGGGACAATTATTGGTACTCATGAGACAAAAATTATGGTGACCAGTGTTTAACGAGTAGTTATATCAACAAAATTATACCAGGGTACCACAAAACCGTTTAACTGAAAATATATAAATCTGTTATTCTCTCCAGGGTATATTATATGGATGTGAAACATGGACTTTAAAAGGAGGAGAAAAAATTATGAGAATTTGAGAATAGCAATTTTTTTGGAACAAAGAGAGATGATCAGACAGGCGATTTGAAAAGGTTACGTAACAGTAAGCTACATGATCTTTATAAGAAACCAGATATAATAAGAATATTTATGTTCGTAGATGTGACGGGCAGGGCATATGGAATGAAAGAGGGTCATGGAATCTCCTTGTAGGAAAACCAGGAAAAAACGCCCAGTAGTTAGACCTAGAATGAGGTGGAAGAATAACATTATCTGCGATTTGAAGGAAGTAGATTATGCAGGAGAAGATTGAAGACAACACTGGTCAACATGATTTTGTCTCATGAGTACCAATAATTGTACTTAATGCAGTTTTTATCGTATTTTCAAATATGTATTCGGAATTTCTGCAACACCCAAGTTTTTTTATTTCAATTCCAATTAATGGATTTAAATAATTATTTTTTTAATAAACTTTTTTTTGTCCATTTGTCCATTGTAAAATAAAACCAAATGAGCTAACTCAGGAGATTTCAGCTATGGAAAAGAGATATCAAGGCAAATGGAATCCTAATATGCTGGCCGATTATTGTTGGACCATCAAGAGGGATGCCCCATAGGCGAAATATAAGCAGAAACTTGTCTTTTCTTACTTTCTATGTGAGTAAGAATGTTCGAATGGTGTGTAGTTACGAATGTAGAAAATATTAAAGTGTTTGAAATTATAAATTCCTGTCTCTCGGAAACTTTGCGTGATGGAAAAAACCGATATCATATTTGAATTAAGGAGAAAACATACTATCAGAATCACATATTTTTCTTAGTGAGACAAAAAAAAAAGTTTATTTTTGTTGTCCAGTGTAATTAGCTAAGGATAGGGATGCATGGAAAGTTATAACCGCGCGACCATGAATCTATGATTCTATACTGCCAGTGTGTTAGTTTCTTCTTTATATCTTTTGATCAAATTATATTAAATTTGTGATACATGTGATTTGTGCTGGTGTATTAACATACATATTAAATGAAAATTTGGAAATACTTCACAACGTGTGACGCAAAAAAAAAATCTTACTTCCTATTATACACCATGCACATGGGTGAATAAATGCTTGGCGGTTTACACTATGGAATCACGGGATGCAGCCGACATATAAACGATATTTAATCACCTAAAAGCAAACCTAACGTAATTTAAGGGGATTGATGTGTGAAATTTCTATATTCTACATTTTTTGAGCTAGGGGTTTGATTTTTTGTACACACATTCACTGCATGATACGTAATGATGTAAGTTTCATTCTTGTGAGGCATTTATTTTACGAGTTATTAAATATATATTTCAAAAAAATTGCATATGCTATAATTAAATGGGTTCCACAATTTTTAGTAAAATGTCTCATTTTTTAAAAGACCCTAAAATATTTAGAAAACATCATGCATTAGAATTCTTATAATGTGAATACAAAGGAAGAAAACATTAATGTGGTAACTCATGCGTGGAAGAACAAAAAAATAATAATAATAATGGCATAACTTTTATTTTTTATTTCTTAAAATAGGCCCTACTACTTCAATCATGAAACCAATGCACTACTATGTTACCCATTGGACATGCAGTAAAAATGTGGACCTTCTAGGACAAAATTTCTGAATTCCATTCAATTTTGAATCTACAAAAATGCAGTGAAAATAAAAGTATGAAAAAACAAGTTTAAAGATTTGCATGCAGGTGGCATTTAACTTGAGCAGCCTTTTAACTCTGACGTAATTTAGGGCACTTAGAAGCGCCATAGGCCTCTGAAACTTTGCCAACATATACGTTAGAGTTTAGCCTATTTTTTTAGTACAAAAAAATCAATTTTGATCTCAAATGGTCAACTTTCACCCAACACCCCCCTTAAGTGCTCTAACCGTGAAAGACCGCCCTAAAAGTTAACCAAATGTAATTTAAGCACTCCAACCCGTGAAATAATGTAACGCCCAAAATAAATAAAAATATAAAGATTTAGGTACAGCCAGAACGAATTGCTAACAAAGAACCGATACTAGATAAAGAATTAAAAATAATTAGCAAGTTCTGAAATTTCTGAAGTATATATGTGCAGTTAATTATTAATACGCTATGTTGGCTGCACTGGACATGTCTTTGTTGTTGCATTAGAATTTTCGTTAAAATCAATATGGGTGCCACGTCTTCATGCTACGTATGTAGGTAAATATCATAGAAAAATATATTGATATAATAGTTAGAAAACATGTAAAAATCATTGTAAATGATGGGAAATAATTTGAAAAATGAAACCCTAAGAAACAAATTGGCAGGAATTAAAAAAGTAGAGTCACGGGTTGTAAAGTTTAACAGAAAATTTAATGAATTGTGAATGTGGAAAACATGTGTTACACGCACAATAAAGATTCCTCTAATTCAATTTTTATGCTAAATGCAGAAAAAAGGACAAAAACACAGTATTGTATTACATAAATGCAATACCCCACATACAAGCTCTGTCTAGAAACCCAACCATTTACGACGTGGACCGAGATAGGGCGTCCCTGTATGGTTAATAAATAAGGCACACATTGCAGGCGACCGCAGTAAACATTGAATTCATGACGGGCTTGTATTAGCATGTCCAACCACCAAACAACACCAGCTACCTGACTGAAATATGCATGGACCGCAACTGTAAGCATGCAAAACGCAATATCGTTTTGCTAATTTAAATCTTTGAATTGAAATATCTTCTAAATGACAATTTAACTCATGCCCCAAATGGGAGTCAATGACCAATCATATTTCAATGATTTTATATTTACAACCAATCACAGTCGTGTTTCGCCTAGAATTTACCAACTAAAGTTTATCATAATAAAGAAAGCACCTCCTTTTTAACATTCTGAATAGGTCATAGCATTATTTTGGAGTGACGGACCCCCTAAGTAACACGGCTACCAGATTGTATATATAGTGCATGAATGTCAACAGAAAGAGATAATATAAAAACATTTTAAACAATTGATTGTACCACAAAAAAAAACACTGTCTGCACTTCCTTAAACGAATTATTTTACAGGAAATGACGTAGCAGAAAAATATAATTGACATATTTACATCACAGGACATCAGAAATTAATTAATACCTATCACGTTGGTTATAAATTTCTCCACTAGGGTGCATTCTTACAACATTGCGATCCTTTGGCAATAAATAATATGATCTGGTTGCAGTGACGAACAAAAGAAGCAAATGAAGCCTACCAATTGTTTCTCATTTGTTTTCAAACATCGCCGTTTACATTAAATATATAAATATTTTAAAATAACTATAGTTAAGTAATGATTTGTGAGTAAACAGCTTAATTTTATTCATTAAATAGTCCTAACAAATGCTACTCTTGATTTCAAAATTCTCTAGATAAATTCACTCCTCACTTCGTGAGTCGTGAATTTATCGATAATTTGGAAATCACTCGTGGCATTACTCATGAGAAAGCCGCCGCACCTAAATTAAATTAGGGAGATTCTGGGAACATCGCACAGGTATGCGAATCTCATTTTGACAATGATGGTACGATTTTACGGTAATTTACCAGAATATGCCTGCTATTGTTATTGCTTGTAACCATGGACATAACTAACAAACTCACTGGCACTATCGAACCCATAGGTACACGGCCGTGCGGATGTAAACTCTCCACACGTCCCTATACTGAAGTAATGTTTTCCAATCATCCCCTGTGCAATCTACTTCCCTCAAATCATGGTTAATGCAATTCTCCCACCACATTCTTTGTCTACTAACTAAGGTTTCCCCTCTGGTTTTCCTACAAGAAGCTACCAAGCTCATTTTTCATTTCCCATTCGTGCTAAATGTCACGTTCATCTCAGTCTACGAGACTTAACTCTTCTTATTGTATTTGGTTTCCTATAAAGACCATGTAGTTCACTGTTATGCAGTCTTCTCCATTCACCTGACTGTTCATCTCTCTTTCGTCTAAAAATTTACCTATGAACTTTATTATCAAATACTCGTAAATTCCTTTCCTCCCTTAAAGTAAGATAAAATCCTAATATTCCATGTACCTAGGAACATGTCCCCGTGTTTGTCATGGATTCTCTGAAGTAGTCCTAGTCCTTGCCCGGAGAACTGAATGGGGGACTAGTCTATCTCCGAAAAATTTTACTCCACTGGAACCCATGTCCGCGTTTCCTGACGGTTGTACTTTTATGGTGAAAGATCGTCACTCCGTCACTCTTTCGACCAAGGCACTGTGCTTTTTTCTTCTGGCTTACCATCTTCGATCTGTCCGGTAAGTCAAATCCTTTCGGCAGTAATGCTACCGACACGCCGGTATAGCTCTCCGAGTAATTTAAGCGCGCAAGTCACTCCAACCATAAGAAGTTAAAGATACGATGGAGGGAAATTGTGGAAAGTTGTATGTTTAATTCTCAAGTTTAATAGACTATTTTGTATCAATTTAATCATAATTCTTCGCAAATGTATATATATAATTCTTCTGTACGCATGTTTGTCACACTACTACTCCTAAACGATGGACCGATTTTGATGTACGTTTTTGTGTATATGTAATTGGGTCCCTCGTTGGTTTAGATTTACAAGTGGACCCTCTAAAACTATTAGGTGTAGGAGTTAACCTGAAGTGAAAATTTTACAAATCGCTCTAGCGGTCACATTTTCGATATTTCACAACGAAACTCAGTATATCATATTACAATAAACCGAGATAAGTTTTATCAAAAAATGAGCGAAATCGGATGATTAAAAGTGGAGGTTTATCTGAAATCCGAAATTAAAAATTGTTTAAACCACTGGACCGATTTTGATGAAATTTCTTGTGTGTGTGAGTGGGTCCCTGGATGGTTTAGATTCACAATTGGACTCTCTAAAATCATTAGTTTTAGGAGTTCACCTAAAGTGAAAATTTAAAAATAGCTCTAGCGGTCACAATTTTCGATCTTTCACAACTAAACTCAGTATAACCTATTAAAATAAACAGAGGTAGATATTATCCAATAATGAACGAAATCTGACAATTAGAAGTGGAGGTTTACCTGAAATCCGAAATTAAAAACTGAGTAGCAACCGCCATGTTTGATTCGTCTCAGCGTATTCCGTACAATTTAATTAACCATTAATATTGTATTTATTTAGGCGTAGATACGCACACCATATATTATATAGTTTCAAATATAACATTATTTATTTGAGTTTGCAGTGAAATACCTGCTCTTGGCCAGAACACTACGTATGTATCTATGTATTTCGTGTTTGGCAAAACAAAACAGAAAGCTTTTTCTATTGTGGCTACAGTGAACTGATTCGCAAAGCAATTAGACCAAATCCAGTCCAGGCTGCGACACACAATAGAAAGCCGGTGCAAGGGTCAACGCACCAACCACCAGTAGATATACTATAGTAAAGCTTGTTTAATCCGGAACATGAATAATGCGGAAATCTGTCCAATATGAACAAATCCATTGGTCCCGGCGAAATAATAGTAATTTTACGTGTATTTATTTTGCATAAAACGGAATCTATCCAACGCGGAAACGGAATCATATTTCTATATAATTCATGAAAAAATTATAAAGCGGAAAGACAGAGAAATAAATTAGTTTCACTTCATTGAATTCCGTTAGGCCAAAAAAAAAATAAGGAATGATTCCTGCCGCCGCGTGAAGTAGAGATTTTACCTGTACCTGAAATTTTCTTTCGATCTCACTGCACACCCATCATGCGAAATACAGATACCTGTCTCACAAATAACCATTGCACTGTAAAACCTGAAATTAGTTTTCGTTCTGAGACCGATCTTTCACAGGTAGCATCCCGAATTTACGGAATAAAGTTTGCTAAAACGTACGTATCATTGTCATTAAACGAAAAAGTGAAAGTGATTGAAGATATATCTCCAAATTTCCGGACCGATTTCTCGAAGTCAAGCTCTAAGTGTTGCTAAATCCCTACCGAATAATGATTTCAAGGTATCTTTAGGTTGGTTGGACAGTTTTAAAAGACGGCACTATGTAGTGTGGAATGAAATTTGGGGGGGGGGGATCGAAGGATGTGAACGAAAGTGAAGTTGGTGAGCATAAACCGAAACTGCATACTTAAATTTCAGAATACCCGTCTAAGAGCAATTTTTAATGCTGACGAAACGAGTCTGTTTTTCGCGCGTTACCGTCGAAATCGCTCATACATACTATACTTCATTTTTCAAAGGCAGCGGAACTACAATTAATTCAAGGTACATAAAAAGACATATACGGTACTATATAATCTAAGATTATTAATAAGTTTTAGTTGTTTTATAATGCGGAATATTTTTTAATGTGGGAAAAATTGGTCCCATGCGATTCCGCTTTGAGCAAGTTTTACTGTAAATGTTATTACGGAGAATACTGTTTATTAAACCAATTAATATAAAATAAAATAGCACGTCAACACTCACACACAGACGCACACTGTGTGATCATTCAAAAAAGTACCCAATACAATGAACATGCTTTTTCATAAAGGACTATGGAATAATGTATATCAGGCCTATACAATTTTTATAGAAGAAGCAATAAATATATCGCTAAAGGCGGAACACCAGGTAGAGGAAGGTATTTCTCAATATGAATGTCTGAAGCATTCTGTGAGCGGCAGAAGATCGATGGAAAATCCCTTCACTCCACTAAAATAATAATAATAATAATAATAATAATACTAATAATAATAATAATAAATTATTATTATTATTATTTTTATTTGCAATTTCTCTACAATACAGTAGATTTCCTACAACCCATTGTAAATTTTACTCCTCCATACTGTACATCTCTTATCTTCATAACTTTCTGATAATCCACTCGACACCATACTCCTATGCACTCCTTGAATCCTCTGTTATTTGGGCCTTCCTTCTCTTCTGTTGCCTCCGCTTTAAAATTTAGTATCTTCTTAGATGACCTGTTATTTGACATCCCCGTTACGTGGCCAAACATTTAACAATAATAATAATAGTACTAGTAATTTATATATATATATATATATATACACATATATATTCAATACTAATAACATTCATTATTAAAACCGTTGAGGTAGAGAGTCATAAAACAAAATAACTTAAAATATACCTTCTTAGATAAGATCTGTCGTCCTCAACTTATAAAATTTGTATTCTTTATGCCTGTAAGCTTTTCAGAACATCCGTTTCATCATCAGCAGGTCTTTGTTCGCTACAGTATCTAGTATGATGGTATATGCTGCTGGTCGTAACGTGGAGTCACGACAACACCACGTTACGACCAGCAGCATCTACCATCATACTAGATATTGTAGCGAACAAAGACCTGCTGATGATGGAACGGATGTTCTGAAAAGCTTACAGGTATAAAGAATACAAATTTTATAAGTTGAGGACGACGGATCTTATCTAAGAAGGGGTATATTTTAACTTATTTTATTATATATATATAAATATATATCGGTTATTTAATGTCTTTGACATTGTCCGATTCCTAATAGCCTATTTTCTCGGTCCATCCAATCTCCTGGTTGTAGATGTTTCTCCTTCATGTATAAATATATTCCCTGACTCCAGGAAGTTGTAGATCTTCCTTTGCCTCGTCTTCCCTTAGGTTTCCATTCCAAAATACATTTTTGTAGTCAATCCTCTTTCATGTCTGTACCATTTTAATTGCTCAGTTTTAATATAAATTAAAATAATGTCTTCAATCTTCATTTTCTCCCTTATAATTACATTTCTATTTTTTTCTCTTCTGAAAATTCAATCCATTTCAGTTGCCAAAAAAAGTGTTTTTATTTTTAATGGTCCAAGTTCTGCTCCGTAAATAAAGATGCTTTTAAGAATTGCATGAAATATATTGATTTTATTTTAATTTTAAAAATGTAATAGGAAGTAACATTAAAAGGTTTACTTAATAATTAAGTTAGTTGGTCTGTATATTCTTATTATGGTTGTTTTTGTTGAACATATGTTTCAAGGTTTGTTAGCCCTATCTTCAGCTGAAGAAACATATATTCAACAAAAACAACCATAAGAGGTAAGAATATGCAGACCAAATAACTTAATTATTTTATTACTTATATTTTTATCCTACAATATTCCATTGATGCAAGCAAATGCATAAATTCCTTTGTTATTTCTACTTCTTATTTCCTCTTCTTAACTTCCATTTTTATTTATTTTAATTCCTAAATATGTGATCTCACTACAAGATTTAATTTTTTCTACAATCACCAGAATTAAATATTGATCAGTTTCACCAATTGATAAATATTTGTTTTTTTTTTATGTTAAAAAATAATCCCCATTTATTATATTCTCTTATTATTAATTTTATAGTCATATATTCTAAATCTTCATAATCTTGTGCAATTAATGACTGATCATCTGCAAAATGTAAGTTGTATAAAGTTTTATTAGTTTGAAATATGAATTCCCATGCTTGAACATTTTCTCCTCCACTTCTTCAAAATTTCATGTACATATATTTCCAACAAAATCAGTGATAGAAAACAACAATATATTAATATAAATAATATACATAATAATAATAATAATAATAATAATAATAATAATAATAATAATAATAATAATAATAATGGTAATAATAAAATATAAATATAGTTTCTTTGGTCTCTAGAGCTACAGAATGATGGTTGTATAAAATAAAGCAAGAGAAAGGTTGAATCGGGAACGATGAGACAAGAGCTGTTCCTTGTGTCACAAAGAAAAGCTTTGTGTTGTGAATGTATTCATTTGAAGTAGTTCTGAGGGTAACTGTTGTAACTGACGTCCTCTTTGTGCTCGTTACTGGGCTTGACACAACCCTGTCTTTGGTACTTAAGTGCATCCCTTCAGCTACCACAAATGTACTCATTCCATGTTAAATAAACCTCACACCCTGTACTTCATGTTTCCACATCAATGACATTACTACAAAATAATTTAACGTTCAAAAAATTCCATCTTTTCAACAACCTCTTTAAAAAAACATACACAATAATGTTGGCTTACAATTTGCACCGACATCTATGAAGTGTTAAGATTAATTAATTGGTTAAGATTGTTGCCAAACGGAAGACATCGCAGGAAGCACTGACAATGACAATTTGTACAACTGCCCTACAAAAATAAAAATCTATATAAATAACATTTAAAATGTTCGTTTGTTCAAAATTTTAAATTTGCAATAGTTCTTCACTGATTGATTTGAAATGTTGATGCAACTTTGCATTCGAATGCACGCGTGTTTTTATATATGTGGTAGCTAATAACCGTCAGACGTTGTCCTGCCCGAAAGTTCAATTCTCGTGTCATGGCCGGACGATAAAAATATAAGTTACTATTTTACCATCAAATTCACTACTTAATAAGTTCCCAAAGAAAATTCCTTATTGCCATCTGTTGTGGCTCAGGAAGCGTGCATTATGACGTCACATTGTAATCGCGCGGAATATGTAGATAATGCAGATGTCCATACATCTGGCATAAAATATCCTTTAACCCGATCGTAGTGCCACCTACTGGCTCAAATTGTGAATCTAAACCATCTAGGAACCCACTCAAACACACACAAAAATTTCATCAAAATCGGTCCAGTCATTTAGGAAGTTTTTAATTTAGGTTTCAAGTAAATATTCACGTCTAATAGCTAGTCGGATTTCGCTCATATTTGGATAATACCTACATCGGTTTGTTTTAATACCATATACTGAGTTTAGTTGTGAAACATCGAAAAATGTGACCGCTAGAGTGATTTTTAAATTTTCGTGTTAGGTGAACTCCTACACCTAATGATTTTAGAGGCTCCAATTGTAAGTCTAAACCATCGAGGGACTCAATCAGACATACATAAAAAATAATCGAAATCGATCCAGTCGTTTAGGAGGAGTTCAGTGACAAACACACGTACAGAAGAATATTATATATACTTACTTACTCACTGGCACTATCGAACCCGTAGGTTCATGGCCGCGCGGACATAAGCTCTCCATACATCCCTATCCTGAGCTAATGCTTTCCAATCATTCCCTGTATAATCTACTTCCCTCAAATCAAAGTTAATGTTGTTCTCCCACCTCATTCTTGGTCTACCAACTGGGCGTTTTCCCTCTGGCTTTCCTACAAGAAGCTTCCATGCACGTCTTTCATTCCCCATACGAGCAAACATGTCCTGCCCATCGCAGTCTACGAGACTTAACTGTTCTTATTATATCTGGCTTCCTATAAAGACCATGTAGTTCATTGTTATTGTAGTCTTCTCCATTCACCTGTCTGTTCATCTCTCTTTGGTCCAAAAATTTTCCTAAGAACTTTTATTCTCAAATACTCGTAATCTCCTTTCCTCCCTTAAAGTAAGAGTCCATGTTTCGCACCCATATAATATAACTGGTAGAATAATAGTTTTATATATTTTCAGCTTAACGTTTTTTGAAAGGAGTTGGGACATCAAAAGTCTCTGCAATGCATAATAGCATGCATTTCCAGAATTGAGCCTATGTTTAATTTCTTTGTGCGTCTCATTCCTATTTGTGATTATTGTTCCTAGGTATTTGAATTCAGCCACTTCCTCAAAATTTCCCTCATTTGTCATTAGCTGTCCATTTCCATTATACACTGAATTTCTACCTGTGACCATATATTTAGTTTTACTGATATTTACTTCCAGTCCTAATTTCTTAGTGTTACTCAATAGTCTGTGCGTGTTGGCCTTTAGTATCTCCTCGCTATCGGCCAATAGTACTACATCATCAGCATAAACTAACAGCTTATTAATACCATTCAGTTGTAAGCCTTCCTCATTCTCTAAAGATTTAATGGCATGCTCTAGTACAAAATTAAATAGTAGAGGAGATAGTGCATCTCCTTGCTTCAACCCTTTCTGGATTTCAAAAGTGTCTGAAAACTGTTTGCCTACACGTACCCTACTATTTGAGCCATTTAGACACATTCGTATAAGTCTAACTAACTTTTTAGGAATTCCGAACTCCAGCAGGATACTATATAACTTCTCCCTCTTAATTGAATCATACGCTTTTTTGAAGTCTACATATAGTTGATGTACAGTGCCATTCTATTCCCATTTCTTTTCTAAAATCTGTCTTATACTAAAAATCTGATCTGTTGTAGACCTGTTTCTTCTAAATGCACATTGATGATCTCCTAGAATGTCATCAATGTAGGGAGTAAGTCTGCTTACTAATATATTTGTAAGAATTTTGTATGAAGTTGAAAGTAATGAGATGCCCCTGTAGTTGTTGCAATCAGTTTTATCTCCTTTCTTATAAATTGGTACGATAATTGATTCCTTCCATTCATCTGGAAGAGCTTCTTTTTCCCAAATCATACTAAGCAACCAGCGTATTTTGTCTATCAATTTTTCTCCTCCTGATTTTATGAGTTCTGCTGGGATCTCATCTGAACCTGATGCTTTATACATCTTCAATTTTTCAATCGCCATTTCAACCTCTAATGCACTTGGCTCTGCGACTAGCATTTCTGCTGTCTGTAACTTAACCTCCTCAATGTCCTGTTCTGTATGTACATTTAATAGCTGATTAAAGTAACTTTTCCATCTATTTAATATACTCCAAGAATCTGCAATCATATCCCCATTTTCATTTCGAATTATGTTTGTTCTAGCCTGAAACCCTTTCTTCTCTATACTAATTCCCTGATATAATTCTCTAATGTTCCTATTTTTTGCATTCATCTCAAGATCATTAATCTTCTCTCTCAAATATTCCCTCTTTTTACTCTTTAGTAACTTAGTGGTTTCCCGTCTAATACTACCCAATTGCTCTAAATTTACCTCATTTGGCTCGTGTAACAATTTCATTTTTGCTAGCTTTCTTTTCTTTACAATGTCGGCACATTCCTCGTCAAACCATTTCTTGTTTTGCCTCTTTTTTAAACAACCAATGCTTTCTGATGCTGACAATTTAATAGTATCTCTTATAGCCTCCCATTCTTTATTTATATCAGGTTCTTCTTCGTTTGCCACATTGTCATCTGAAGATTCCAGTACTTCAAATCTATTAGCAATTTTGATTTGGTATTCTTGCCGCATTTCATCATTTTTCAAGTTTTTTAATTCATATTTTACAGAATCATCTTTAGCATTCGTTCCTCTCATAAGCGATAGCCGTTGTCTGATTTTCACTCTGACCAGATGATGATCCGAATTGCAGTCTATCCCTCTAACTGATCTAATATCAATGATGCTACTGTGCCAGCGTTTATCCACTAATACATGATCTATCTGGTTCCGAGTTTCTCCATCTGGGGACGTCCAGGTGTATTTATGAATATCCTTATGCTGAAATGTTGTGCTCTTAACAATCAGATTCTTCGATGTGGCAAATGTGACTAATCTAACCCCGTTGTCGTTACTATCTTCATGAAGACTGAATTTGCCTATTGTTGGTTTGAATATATCTTCCCGCCCCACTTTTGCATTAAAATCTCCTATGACAATTTTCATATGATATCGTGAAAGGCTATCAAATAAGCATTCTAATTCTTCATAGAACTCATCCTTGATCTTGTCATCTTTATCTTCTGTGGGGGCATGTACATTTACAATTATAAAATCATGTCGTTTACCCTTTAGAATTATGTATGATATCCTATCATTAACAAACTTAATATCTCGTATAGCGGATAGGATCCTCCTTCTGACTAAAAAACCCGTTCCAAATGCAGGTCTTTCTGCACCCCCATAGAAATAATAATGCAAAGGTTCCTGATTCCTGACTACCTTCTCCTGGCCACCTAATTTCCTGTAAAGCGACTATATCTAAGGGCGATTTATCTAGTTCCCGCGTTAATATCTCTAGTGCCCCACTATTGTATAAAGTCCTAACATTCCATGTTCCTAGGAACATGTCCCTGTGTTTGAGCCTTTGGCATGGGTTCCCTGAAGTAGTCCCCGCCCGGAGAACCGAATGGGGGACTATTTGACCTCCGGAAAATTTTACCCCAGATGAACCCATGTCCGCATTTCTTGACGGTTGTATTTTTACGGTGAAAGATCGTCACTCTTTCGCCCAAGGTACTTTTTTCGTCTGGCTTATCACCTTCGACCAGTCCGGCCATGGGTAACCCTATCGGCAGCAATGCTACCGCCGGCATAGCTCTCAGGATCATTTAAGCACGCAAGCCACTCCACCACGACAAGGTAAAGATACCATGGAGGGATATATATATATATATATATATATATATATATAATACTGGCTTCCTACTAGTACCCGACATCTACGAATTGTTAAGGTGAGTGAATTGGTTGAGATTGTTGGCAAACGGAAGACAGTGCAATTAAAATTTGTGCCATTGGCCATACAACCAAACAAAAAATATCTAAGCGAGTATATGTACTGAGATGTAGAATAGAAAATCTTCGATCTATTGCAAAAATTGTAAATCTCCGAAAGTTCTGCACTGAGTGCTTTTAAAATTTAACAGGAGGTTACATTCGAATACTCGCGTGTGTGTATATACGCAATACATAAATGTCAAACGTATGACCGGTTAAAAACATGCATTAAAATATAAAAACGTCACCTGTTGGACCTAGACAGCAACAGCAATCAGGACTGTGAAATTAAAACATATTCATGCATCATGGTAGCATTCATAGAATATTTAGGGTCATATTGTTTGACCTGTTTCGGCCTCAGAGCAGAAACAGCGGGCATCCTAAATGTACTTTTGAGTGGTAGCGTGCTGGTCGTCTTTTTGCCACTGCCAGGTTGATATCTCTAATAGTTGTTTGAGTAAATTAAACCTATTATAAAATGATATTACAGGTATAAAGTTTATCCTAATATAGAATCACTTCTAAATAGTAATTCCCATTCTTGAAAATGTCTCTTCAGTAGTATTACAGATTAAGTCAATACTTATAAGGAAAGTTATGCATCAACCCCCCCAATTTTCTAAGAGCAGGAACATTTGGCGCTTAGCTCGCACGATGTCAAAACTTTAGATTATCATTTATGAAGACGCTGACTTCATAGACTTGTCTGATTGGCATGAAACATAGAATCTTTCTGATAGGACTGATGGCGTTTACACATTTTAAAAAATAATAAGGCTATATTAAAAGATTTGGCGGCTAAAAGTGTGTCGTACACTTACTTCAAATGAGTCGGTGGCAACATGTCAGTCTAAATATCAATTTTCATTAAACAAGGCGCTTATCCGGTTGATGCATAACATAATTCAATTAAGGCGATATAACCAAACTAAACCTAACATATCAGACTCAATTCTTATATTAACATCATACATACAAAGTGTTTGTGCCCAAGAGCAGGTCTTTCACTGCAAACTCAGCATTCTCCACTCTTTCCTTAACCCAGCCTTTCTTTTTTTATCCGCATACAAAGAATTAATTTTAATTTGTCTATCAATACCCCAGGTTGTCATTTCGACATTTCTGGTATTCTATCCTGGCATTGGTTTAATTGTAACCCACTTCTGAAGTTGGGGCGCCTAGAAGGCGGAGTTACGTTACGCCGATGATATGATGAATTATAAATGATAATGAAGCGCTAGAAGAGTTCTTAACCTAAACTCCAGATCATGGGCAACCACAGGAATAATTCCCTTTAAGGAAAAATTCCTATGGATTGACCGGGAATCGAACCCGGGACCTCATGAACTGTAGTCAGAAATGCTGACCACTAGCCCATGAGGCTGGTCGTTTTATTCTAATATTGTATATCATTTCTTAAACATCAAGTGTGAGATATATAAATCCAGATTTCTTATATTATGGAACTTCGGCAAAATATTGAAAGTGGTTTGAACCATTATAGAATATACGAGAAGGGCAGATCGTTAAGTAACTTGCAGGGAAAGTCGAGGAGTTTCATTGCAAGTGGTTCACAAGTTAGTATGCATTCCAACTTTGTTAAGCAAATAAGAGAACAGAGGATATAAAACGGATGTAAATTTCATACAACATTCAAAGGTTTTGTTAAATTGGATTTGCTAAGGTAAATATAAGATTGTAATCCTTTGCACGTTTCAAAAATTGTCAGAGTTGCTTAAAAATTTCACTGTGAACTCAACTAAAAATATTTTAGCCTCACTATGATGGTTGTCCAGCAGCTTGCTTTGTTATCCGCGGATGTTACAAATAATTATTATTATTATCTTCTTCTTCTTCTTCTTCTTCTTCTTCCTTTCATGTGATAGACCTAGTGGTCTGTTACGGTCTCAATCCAACGTTTGAAGGGTCTGCCCAAAGATCTCTTGCCTGGTGGCTGGATTATTATTATTATTATTATTATTATTATTATTAATATTAATATTATTATTATTCAGTAATGCAAGCTAGAGGACTAAGCATCGAAGATGCCCAAGACCGTAGGCTTTGGAGGTTTGGCACGGGAAGACGGCAGCAGCTGTAAAAACCCGAAGATAGAGATAGATTATTATTATTATTATTATTATTATTATTAATATTATTACTATTATTATTATTAGTAGTAGTAGTAGTAGTAGGAGCAGTAGTAGTAGTAGTAGTAGTAGTAGTAGTAGTTGTAGTAGTAGTAGGACTTTATTAGACAAAAAGTAAGATAATCAATTGAGTTGGTGTTTACTTGATGAACATCCATATTCATTAATTAAATAAAAATAAAACGTAGGCCCCTAGTTTTATTTGATTTTTATATTTATTATATAATTCAGTGACAGCTGTTTCGGTACACTGTAGCTTCTTCAGACATTTTAACAGAAGGTACAGTGTACCGAAACAGCTGTCACTGAATTATATAATAAATATGAAAATCAAATAAAACTACGTTTTATTTTTATTTAATTAATAAAAAGTAAGATATTTCTTCTTCTTCTTCTTCACGGTTTAGGCTTATTTACTAGCCTGTTCCGGCTCCAAATTGCTGCTCTTTCCATCTTTTCCTTGGTCTTCCCAAGCTTCTTCTTCCTCGTGGTGAATAGTTGTATGCTGCTTTTGGTATTCTATTCTCAGTCATCCTTGCCAAGTGTTCTTTCCAGTTTGTTCTGTATTTCTCTATTGTTGAGTTTAATTCCTCTATTTTAGTAAGATATTTACAATATTATTTACAAATAAGGGTCGCACGGGCAATAAGCCGTACGTGCTGTTGACAGTCCGTTACAATAATGTAATAATTGGTAATAATATAAAGAAAAATAAAAAAGAAAACAATAACATTACAATGACATAAAGAAAACACAATAATATTACAAACAAATAATTAAATACAAAGATGCTGACTACCGCCACTATAATAATTCCGCATGTCAATCATTGTCAAGCATTGTCGCGCGGCACCTGCTTTTATATAAACAGACAGCCATCATAGTGGGACGATAATAATAACACTAACTTTTTAAGACATTTGGATAGACAATTTAACTCATGCCCCAAATGGCTGTCAATGACCTATCACATTTCAATGAATTCTGATTTACAACCAATCACAGTCGTTTTTCACCTCGATTTTATCAATTTAATTTTATCACTTTAAAATGAAGCTTCTCCTTTTTAACATTCTGAATAGGCCATAGCAGTATTTTGCAATGACTGGCTCTCAAATAAATACATTGAATATAACAATTTATGTATTAAGAGATAAGATTTCTAGAATGCATGTGGCTACCAGATTGTATATATAGTGCACGAATGTAACCAGATAGTGCTTGTGGGATAAAGTATAAAAACATTTGTAGCAATTGATTATACTACAAAAAAAAAAGAAACCACTGTTTGCACTTTATCAAACGTATTATTTTCTAGGAACTTACGTTCCAAAAAAATATAATTGACATATATACATCCTAGGATATCAGATATTAATTAAAGTTTGGTGTGTTTCATTTTGTCTCCACTAGGGCGCATTCTTACAATGTTGTGATTCTTTGGCAATAAATAATATGATCTGGTTGCAGTAACGAACAAATGAAGCATAACAATCGTTTCTCATTTGCTTCCAAATATCGCCATTTACATTAAATATATAACTATTTTAAAATAACTATATTTAAATAATGATTTGTGAGTAAATAGCTTAATTGTATTCGTTAAATAGTCCTAACAAATGCCACTCTTGATTTTCAAATTCTCTAGATAAATTGGAAATCACTCGTGGCATTACTTATGATTAACAATTGTTTTCTGTGTTTTAATTTCTAATGAATTTAATAGTTTCATTGACCGAAGCTTCATTCTATTAAGAATGAACAGGTCTATGTTCATAAAGTAGATTTGATTAATCAATTGATTTGGTGTTTACTTGATGAAAATCCATATTTATTTGATTAGAATAAAGATGGATTCGGGTTTTAATATCCTAACACGGCTACCATGTTTATTGGTTAATTGTATTGTAAAAAGTAAAGTGATCCCACAACAGGTCCGGAGGCCCTTGGGGTAGTACCCATATCTAAATTTATTACGCATTACAGGGACTCTTGTTGTCCCAATTCCTTTTAAAAGACGTTATAATAATAATAATAATAATAATAATAATAATAATAATAATAATAATAATAATAATAATAATAATAATAGCTTTATTTTATCTGGCAGAGTTAAGGCCTTAAGGCCTTGACTACCACTCAACCAGGTTTAAAAAATACAAAAAAAATAGTCTTAATATAAATTACAATATATATATAAACGATTACAAGTTATGAATACAATACAATTAATATTTATAATGTATTTTCATTTACTCTAAATTTAACGAATTAAATATATAATATGTACAAGATATATAAAAAACGAGGAAAAGATTAATGGCATAGTATAAAATTAAATAAATAGAGAAAAAATAATTATTAGACAACAGGTAACTGTATAAGCGTGGCTTAAAGGTGCCAAGTGTGCGGCAACCCCTTATATCTTGAGGAAGGAGATTCCAGGAGCGGGCAGAGGCTACTGTCAAGGTATGGGCCTGTTGGCCCGTTCAGCTCCCCGATGCACAATATATGCAGCTCGTCCTTCCAACGTCGTTTTGGTCTTCCTACATTTCTTTGGCCATGAGGTTTATAATAAAGCTTCTTCTTCTTCATTTTCCTTTTGCTCTACGGCCCTCTAAGAAACTTGGACTCCTTCATTACAACTGCCCATTCTTATCGATTACTAGCTTTCTACCTCCATCTTTTCACCATCAGTTGTCTTAAGTCTTCATCAACCTAATATAACCATCTTAGTTTCTATCTTCCAACCAAACCTTTTTTCTTCCATCCGGTTTCCCTTCTAAAATATTTCTTGCACCTCTTTCTTGCTCCATCTGCAACACATGTCCTGTCCATTCCAGTCTCTGTATTCTAATATCTCCTACCAGATCTAAATCCCTATATAATTCTTTCAATTCTAATTCTCCATAAATTTTGTTCCTGTACGGCTCCGTATATCTTCCTTAATATTTTTCTTTCCGTCCACCGCTGTGGTCTCGTGGTAGCGTGCTGCCTTGTCACGCAGCGGACCCGGGGTCGATCCTCGCTCGGAAGGTACTTTTTGGGGTTTTTCCTCACCTGTAAGACAAATGTCAGGGTACTTTAAGGCCCAAACGGTCCCCGAACATCATCTGGCCATCATAATCATCAATATCATATTCACCTCATTAGATTAAGTTTAGTTTAAGGCCTCTCCTGGCGCATCATTACCCATCGTCATCACCTATCATATCATTGGGGCAGTGTAACCCCGTCATCAAGGCGCCCCAACCTCAGAAGTTGGTTACAATACACCAATGTCAGGAGAGAACACCTGAAATGCCGAATGACAAACAGGTGGCATCGAACATTTTTTTTCTTTACCATGAATTTAACACATACTTACTAATGAAGCATCTGTTTTGATAAAAAAAAAACGTTAAACTGAAAATATATAAAACTGCTGTCTGTAGTCCTGGGATATAAAAGAAAAAAACCATATATGAATGTGAAATATGGACTCTTAGTTTAAGGGAGAAGAAAATATTAAACCTACGAGTATTTGAGAATAAAGTTCTTATGACAATTTTTGGACCAAAGAGAGATGAACAGACCAGCGAATGGAGAAGACAACCTAGCAGTGAGATACGAAACCAAATATAATAAGAATAGTTAAGTCTCGTAGACTGCAATGGGCAGAACATGTGCTGCGAATTGGGAATGGAAGAGGGGCATGGAAACAAATAGTAGGAAAATCAGAGGGAAAGCGTCTAATATGCAGGCCAAGAATGAGATGGGAGAACAATAATAACCATGATTTGAGGGAAGTAGTTATACAGGGGATGATTGGAAAACATTAGCGCAGGATAGGGATATATAGAGAGCTTGTGTCCGCGAGGCTATTGAACCTGAAGGTCCGATAGTGCGAGTGAATAGTTACTGTAAGTAACAAACAGCAGAAATCTAGCCATTACGGCTGAGAGACCCGACATGCTAACGACATGTCATCTCTATGCTGGCTGGAAGATCATGTACATCTGAGATTGAACATTATGGATGTGAAACCAGCAAATTGGGGGGAGAGTACCGTCATGCTGACCATGTATCACCTCATTCATGTCTGGATGATAGTTCACCTCATCTTGACATATGTTCCCTTGTCTACACAAACGCAAACGGTGACCACGTGTTTTCCGTTGTCTGTAGTCCTGGGATATAAAAGAAATAACTGTTAGATCTGTTAGTATCTTACGAGTACACACATCTATATATATATATATGTATATATATATTGCCCACCGCTGTGTGTCTCGAGGTAGCGTGCTGCCTTGTCACGCAGCGGGCCCGGGTTCGATCCCCGGTCGGGGTAGTTTTTCTGGGCGAGGTTTTTATCGGGGTTTTTCCTCACTTGTAAGACAAATGTCAGGGACCAAACGGTCCCAAAAATATTATGGCCACCATCATCATCTTTATCATTATCATCATCATCATCATCCTTCACCGGTGTGGAAAGCAACGGGAAGTTACCACACCTACAATTCCCTAGTAAAGCTGCAAGCATAGCATGAAAACGCTATGATTGCAGTAAAGGACCTGCCTTCGGACAGAATTACTATGGTTTGATATTTATATATGACATGATAAGAAAAATAAATGCCTGGACGGGATTCGAATCCGGAACTCTGCGTCGGTACCCCAGCGTGTTATCCATTACACCACCAGGCGAATCCAATTCAAACACTTATTTTTCTTATATTCTCCATTATTACTAGATGTCGCGACAACTCGATCTTCACTGCCACCTAGTAGCTGACAAGTAAGCAAATATATATATATATATATATATATATATATATATGTTTTTTTCTTATCTTATCATACATATATTATATATATATATATATATATATATATAAATTCTTCTGTACGTGTGTTTGTCACTGAACTCCTCCTAAACGACTGGACCAATTCTGATTAATTTTTGTGTGTGTGTCTGACTGGGTCCCTCGATGGTTTAGATTTACAAGTGGCCCCTCTAAAACCACTGGGTGAAGGAGTTCACCGGTACTGAAAATTTAAAAATCGCTCTACCGGTCACATATTTCGATGCTTCAAACCGAAACCGAGTACATCCTATTAAAATAAACCGAGGCAGGTAGTGTAAAAAAAATAGCGAAATCAGACATTTAGTAGCGGAGGTTTCCTGAAATCCGAAATAGAAACTGCCTAAATGACTGGACCGATTTTGATGAAATGTTTTTTGTGTGTTTAAGTGGTCCCTGGATGATTTAGATTCACAAGTTTTTTTCTTTTTCCAAGGAGGCCGTCGAGAAGAGCGGACGTGTTTTTGTTAGAGTGGTTGAAGTGTGCAGGGGACAAAGCATTATGGAAGAAGTTAGAAAGCTGATTGAAACATTGTCAACTGAAGTGAAAGAGGGGTTTGAAAAGTGCAACGAGGGTGAAAAAATTCGTGATATTGAGACGAACATGCATCGGATGGAGGACTGATTGAAATGGCTGGAATCTAAATTAGACTATCTCGAAAACCAGAGTCGCCGTAATAATATTGTGATATATGGAGTGCATGAAGAAGACAGGGAGAGCTGGGAGGAAACTGAATATATAGTTAAAAGAGTAGTGGCGCAAGTCGGGATTCATTTGGTGGACAGTGATATTGAAAGAGCGCACAGAGTAGGTCGTTGGAATAGTGGAAAGAGACCGATTGTATGCAAATTAACACACTACAAAATAAAATGTTGGATCCTTAGAGACAGTAAATATCTTAAAGGGACCGGTATCAATATTGCCGAAGACTTTAGTGAGAAGGTGCGTCGCGAAAGGGACTTTCTTAAGCGACACATGCTCGAGGCGAGGAGGCAGGGCTGCCATGCAATCCTGCAATTTAATAAATTGATTATAAATGGACGAATCTGGAGCAGGGAACAACTACAAATATGGACAACTCTGAAAATGAATTTGAAGAGGTCATAGACAGCGAGTCCCCAAAACCTACAGGGGACGCTTCAACAGCAGGTGGTCTCCTTACAGCAGAGGAGGGAGAAAATTCTACACGAGAGAAAGAGAGAGGGAGCACTATGATACTAACTCCGAGGAATCCAATAAACATTCAGCAGAAAACAGCCGAACGCAAAAAGAATACCCCACCTCTAAGAGGTGAACGACCGGGGGACACAAGACCTCAAACAAGAAAATCACTAAGACTGCTGAATTTACCCGCAGAAAAGGGACTATTGAGAGGGGGAAGTTCGAAAAATACAGGTAAGACTAATGATAAGGGAACACAATAGGGTTTGTTGACAGTCGGTTCATGGAATATCGAAGGGTTAAAACAAAAACTTTCAATGGACAGATGTGTAGAGTTTATTGAGACTTTGATATATTAGCTCTAGAAAAACATGGTTAAAAGCTAATGAATGCGCAAATATATGTAATATGAAAGGTTATTTTAAGGGTAATGAAACTGGAGGGAAGAGAGGTAGATATCCAGGCGAGGTTGCCATTTTATATAAAGCTAATTTAGACCCATATATTAAAAAGGTAAATATTGCTTTAAAAGAGACAATTTGTATATATTACCATACAGGAAGAGCAGAAATGTGTCTGTTATCTATTTACCGCCAACCACTAAATTCCAGGTATGCCAATCCAATTTTTTTCGTTGAATTTTCTGACTCGTTGGCAGAAATAAAATATAGGTTTCCGGAAGCGGGAATAATAATTTTAGGGGACTTTAACTGTAGGATTGGGGAGGAAAATATCACTATAAAATCAGATGATAGTGAAACACGAGGTGAGGGTAGGAGAAGCAAAGATAAGATTATACATTCAGAAGGAAACAAATTGTTAGCTTTTTGCGATGCATTTGAACTTTAAATTTTGAATGGGAAATATGGGGAAGATAAAAATGGAGAACTGACATTTATTAATAAAAATGGAGGTAGCGTAATGGATTATTCAATATGCACACAAGACATGATTCCAGTCCTAAGTAATTTCTGTATAGTTTCCAGAATCGAATCACACCACTTCCCAAACAAACTTATTTTAAATATGAAAGGTATTAGTGAGACAGTTAATGATGAGGTGGCAACAATATTGCGGCCAATTACACGTTTCAGGTGGATCGAGGATCTGAGAGAAGAATTTATCAGGAGTTTGGAAACGCTAATACAGGATCTGCAATTAAATGATCTTAGCGGGGAGGAAATTATTAAAACTTAGCTTTTCAGAAAGCAGGGGGAAAATTCAAGGTTAAATGCGCAATGAACCAGAAGGACAAAGGGTGGTACAATAATGCATGTAGAAAGAAGAAGAAGAAGTTTGTCGAAAGTAGTCTTTTAAAGTTTAGAAAAGAAAGCACAGATCAAAGCAGAAAAAATTATGCGCAAGAGAGAAAGGAATATAAAGAATTATTGGGAGAAACAAACTAGCATGACAAAATAAGAAATCCGAAGAAATGAGAGTCGCGACTGAAAGTGGGAACATTGCGGACATATGGAAAGCCATAAGGGAACTCAAAGTAAAGTCCATAAATCGGACAAGAATAACGCCCGGGGAATGGAGAAGTTACTTTGATAGTGTGCTGGGAAATGAGAAGTTAAGATATAATCAAGGAAATATAGTTGAGATCCCTGACCCAATTCATATTCAATTACTGGATCAGGATATTTCGAAAATGAAGTGATTTCTTCCATTAATGTTTAAAGAATGGTAAAGCACTGGAATTGATGGAATACCAGGGAATTCTTGAAAAATATATCATCCAATAAATTATTAGACGTTTTGAAAACTGCGTTTAACAAACTTTTTAATGGAGGAGATTATCCGGAAGCCTGGGCGACAGGAGTCATCCAACCGCTCTACAAAGGGAAAGGTGGGGCACAGATACCAGAAAGTTACAGGAGAATTTGTCTCTTGTCAGTGTTCGGAAAAATATATTGTAAAGTACTTTACGAACGAATAAGACAATGGGCTAAAGAGAACAATAGGCTCTCAAAATATCAGGCAGGTTTTAGAGAAGGGTACTCCACGGTGGACAACGTATTTGTTCTGAGAACATTAATTGATGACAATCTGAAAATGAAGGGGGGTAAATTATTTTGTGCATTCATTGATTTTAAGATGGCATTTGATACTGTGGACCGAAGCGCACTTTGGGAAAAATTAAATCGGAAAGGATTGTCTCATAAAATGATACATGCTTTAATGTCAATTTATAAATATGTTAAATTTTGTATAAAAGTAGACCAAGGGTACATTACAGAGAGCAGTGAAGCCAATCGGGGAGTGAGACAAGGTTGAATTTTATCACCAATGCTATTTAATATATTCGTTGATGATATTGTAGACGTAATGCTAGAAGGAGAAATTGAGGCTCCGGAGATAAGAAATGTTAAAGTCCCAGTCCTGTTGTATGCAGATGATTTAATTATCTGTTCCAAGACAATCAAGGGATTGGAAAGAGGTCTTGACCTACTGGAATATACTGTATGAATTGGGGATTGACTGTAAATGTTAGTAAGGCAAAAGCAATGACCTTTAAAAATGGGACGGTTTACGGTAGAGCAGAGGAATAGAAATACAAAGATCAAGTACTTCAAACGTGAAACATTTTGGATATCTTGGTACGACGTTGAAAATGAACGGGAATTGGAACAAACATATTGATATAGCATTATTTAAAGGGAGGGGACAACTTAACAGTGTACTCGGTATTCTGGGTCGAGTGCCTGATATTCCGTCAGCTCATTAGAAAAAATGTATGGAGCGATGGTCATGCCAGTAATGCACTATGGTAGTGAGATTTGGGGTTTCCAAAGAACGGAAGTACTAAATAAGGTATGTACGCATTTTCTAAAATATATTACAGGACTTAGTAAGGCCGTTTCTAACTGTGGAATTTTATATGAATTCGGGTCATTCCAGGACGACATAAACTGTAAAATTCGTGTACTCAAATATTGGTTGCGAGTTATCCAAGGTGTACAAACAATGCTTAGAGCAATTTGTTACGACCACCAAATTAGAAACATAGATGTTAAATTTTGGGCAGACGAGGTTAGGAGAGAACTCCAAAAGATTGGGATGGGTTGGATATGGGAAAAAGGGACTGAAAATCGCAAGAACGTGTGGAGAAAAATGAAGATGAGGTACTTAGATATAAACCAACAAGATATTTTCGCCGAATGTACAGGAAAACGCTCACTGTGTTTACAAAGAGACCTAAAACACGTCTGGGGAAAATAATCGTATATACTTAACCTAGGATTTAAGGAGAGATCAGGGCTTGCTTGGTTTAGGCTAGGGGCATGGAAATTTCTAAAAATTAGCGACGATCACGATATGCGAATATGTCCAATGTGCGAGAACTTTGAAGATGAGATACATATATTAGGAAAATGTAATGATTTAGAATATTGGAGACGTCAGTTGTTACCGGAAAGATTTCTAAATTCAAATCGGGAAAGATTGGCATGCTACGAGTTATTGGTAAATCCAGAAAATTGGATAAACCTCGGTAAATTTCTGGACAAAAACGCGGAAAATAAGGACACTCATTCATGAATAAATATATGTTATCAAAATGCAATACCATTAATTCTTAACAATTACATATAAATTAATTGGTATATAATGCTATTGTGTTATTATTTTAATTGTAATATTATTGTGTTTTCTTTATGTCATTGTAATGTTAATTTTTTTAGTGTATTATGCTATTGTGTTATTATTTAATTGTAATAGTATTGTGTTTTCTTTATGTAATTGTAATGTTATTGCTTTTTTTGTTGTTTATTTTTCCTTACACTAGTACCATTTATTACTTTATTGTAACGGACTGTCAACAGCACGTACGGCTTACTGCCCGTGCGGCCCATATTTGTAAATAATATTGTAAATATCTTACTTTTTGTCTAATAAAGTCCTACTACTACTAGATTCACAATTGGACCCGATAGGTGGCGCTGCGATAGGGTTATATGATTTTTTTCCATGTCAGATATATAGTCATCTGTATTATATACAAATTCCGTGCGACAACAATATGGCGTCATCATGTACGCTTTTTGAGCAACAGCAGATGACAGTGAGGAGTTTTCTTGCGAACTTATTAATTAGTGAGTTTATTGGTAAAGAAGTAACATATTTGTATCGTCCGACCATGACACGAGAATTGAATGTTCGGGCAAGACGTCAGTCGGGTCTGCTAGTTTAATTATAAACAGTTCATGTTTCTAATTAGTTGAACAGACGTGTAAAAGTAATGTTAATTTCCAATTAAGTCCCGTGGCTAAATTCTCAGTCCGCTGCCTGACCACAGGCAGTATCCTCTAATACCGTGTTGTAAAGCTGCAGCCTTCAAATTTTGATTAATTCCCCAACTGAATTAATTTACTAATTACACAAATTAACTGCAGTGAGAGATGTTACTAATAAAACAAAATACGGTAACTGGATTCTTCCTTCCTAACGCGGGAACTGTCAATCATTGCTCAGAAATATATCTACCATTTTAACCGCAGGGCACTATAATCCAGCGCCAAATCTCTCATTTACACTACAGGTAAGCAAATTAATATATAGGACCTTCTTGGTGATGAAATTACATACAGTGAACTACATGGTCTTTATAGGAAACCAGATATAATAAAAACGTTAAGTCTCGTAGACTGCAATAGGCAGAACATGTTGCACGAATGGGGAATGAAATACGTATATGGAAGCTTCTTGTAGGAAAACCAGAGGAAAAACGCCCAGCTGGTAGACCAAGAATGAGGTGGGAGAATAACATTAACTATGATTTGAGGAAGTAGATTATAAGGTAATTATTGGAAAACATTAGCTCAGGATAGGATGTATAGAGAGCTTATGTTCGCGCGGCCATGAACCTACGGGTTCGATAGTGCTAGTGAGTTAGTTATTTAGTCAATAAAACCTAAGTCACCAAATTGAAAAGTTACAATAGTTAACGTTTTTCAATAGCGACGCTATCACTATCAATAATAATTTTAAGTCAATAATAATAATACGATTTTTGGACCAAAGAGAGATGAACAGACAGGTGAATGGAGAAGACTACATAACAATGAACTACATGGTCTTTATATAATAAGAAGAGTTAAGTCTCGTAGACTGCGATGGGTAGGACATGTTGCACGTATGGGGAATGAAAGACTTGCATGGAAGCTCCTTGTAGGAAAGCCAGAGGGAAAACGCCCAGTTGGTAGACCAATAATGAGGTTGGGAGAATAATATTAACTATGATTTGGGGGAAGTAGGTTATACAGGGAATGATTGGAAAGCATTATCTCAGGATAGGGATATGTGGAGAGCTTATGTCCGCGCGGCCATGAACCTACGGGTTCGATAGTGCCTGTGAGTAAGTAAGCAAATAAATACGTAAGTAAGTAAGTCAAGAATAAGTCTTGATAATGATAGCGTCACTATTGAAACTCGTTAACTTTTTTTTAACTTTTTAATTTGGTGATTTGGGTTTTTATTGACTAAGTGTAGTAATATAGAGAAGTAATGCAATACATGAATTGATAGATTGGATAACCCTCACTACTTTCCGTCATTGCCGTGTCCCGTCTCACTTCACTCCGCTGTTACTCAAGCAGGGAGTTCATCAGCTCCGTACAATGAATTGACATTGCTGGATTCTAGTTTGGATTTCCGTACGTTACAGTTAAAAACGGCAGTTCTGTATTAGACACAGCCTTTGTAAATCACAACGCTTCTCCGGAAGAAATTTAAATATATGTTTCATCATGCAATGGTTGACAGTTCTCTTTCAAGCACAAATTTGTATTTGAAATGCCTCTACAGTAAAAGAAAGTGAGTCGATATTTTTAAGTCAGTAATAGTACTAATTCACCTATTGTTTCGCCAAGTACAGCAGTGAGTCACGGTTCCCCAAGTTTAGAGTTCACGTGATATACAATTCCTCATGTTAAACTGTCTACAACAATTTTCAAAATAGCCTATGATCTGAACATTTAGAAGCAATTCCATTCTGCAACACATATTAGGAGAAAACGCGTACTTTATATAGGCCTACAGGGTGGCGCATAAGTCTCCATACAGATGTTGTCTTTTAATTTACGTTTATTTACAGCCTATTGTATATATTTATATTAACCTACGCATGGTGTGTGACGTGGAACACATCGAACACATTCTTTAAAAATAGATCTTATTCAATTCTGTTACCTGTATGGAGACTTATGCACCATCCTGTATATTGCACTACAATTGAATTAGCGATATTCAAAAGTAAGAAATGGCCTTTTTGGTAACTAAAAAATGAAAAAGCCATATTATATCATACACAATCTACATCCAACAATAAACAAAATGTTTTACTACAATTGATTTAGTGAGATTCAAACGTGAAACATTACCTTATGCTGATATAAAACTGAGAGAGCCATTTTATATCTTAATACAATCTACATCCAAGAATAAACAAAATGTTAAACATTCCTTCATTTTAACTCTGTTAAAACCATTTGTAAAAGTTTCAGTGACATGCAAAAGGAACATATTCTTTTAGTTTGAATATAAATGCAGATAATACAACATGAACACAAGAAGTTCTGCAACAATATATTGATGTGTTTTTCTGAAACAGCTCCTGAACATGCTTTGTGAGCGATCAGAAAGAAAATTGACCATTTTATTAAGGATTATATTAATATTCAATCCATCCTTTCAAGTAAATTGATGTTAAAAATATTATGGGGGTTATGGGGAAGGTAGAGGTAGCACCTTTGTTAGGGGTAGACCCTACACTGGTCCTCACCAACCCAGGGTTAAGTGGAGGAGATATGTAAATAGGAACTGCAGAAATGAAGTTCTTACGTTCAGTAGCAGGTGTGACAATTTTGGACAGAAAAATAAATGAAGATATTAGAAACGACTTAAATATTTTTTATTTAACAAATAGAATTGACAACATGAGAAACAACTGGTATGAACATGTTAGAAAAATGCCTACAGATAGAATCCTCCAACTGTTATTAAAGTACAAACCAAAAGGACACAGAAGTGTTGGACGCCCGTTTACTAGATGGGAATATTTATTAAATCCCACTTAATGTTAAAACAGGTCAAAAGGCCTAATTTCATGAAGCAAGAAAAGAATAAGAAGATATGCAAGACTTTTATCTCTGATGAAGCTATAACCAAGACTGTCCGTACGTGAAGAACAACATCCTGCTAGAGGTGGCTCTGCTCTACTGAATACAATGGATCTAGACATGACTGTTGATAAAAAGCCCCAAAAAATCACTTTACCCTAAGGTATTGATAAGGAAGTAGGAGAAGGAGAACTCAAAAAATAAATCCGGGAAGAGGACTCTCGTTAGCCAAGACGAAGGCTAATTTCTAAGAGAAAGGGATTCCAACAGAAAACCTCTGGTCCTCCAGGTTGGGGATTATGCGTCGGGCTGGAAACCCACCACATAAAAGGATCTTTCTCAGCAATCCCACATGATCGCTGGGCTGAACATATATGAGATCGGAACTGGCAAAGACTTAATTCGTGAAAGAAGATAATGAAATATTTTGTTGAAACTTTGTTGAAATATTCAACTGTAATTTATATATATTTTTTGAAAACGTTTTTTATATACATAATTTTAATGTTTACATATCTTTCTGTGCCTAAAGGTTTATTTTTCTTCTCCACTCGTCTCTCTGCATCCAATCCATGTCCTCCAATCCTCTTGCTCTCATTCCAGTTCTTATTTCCTGCATCCACGAGTTTCGGGGTCTTCCTCTCCTCCTTCTTCCAGGTAAACGCCATTCCAATGTTTTCCTGGGTAATCTTTCTTCTTGCATTCGTCGTACGTGCCCATACCAATTTAATTGCTTATACCGTATATAATCTACTATTGAATAACCAATATTCATTTTTTCTCTTATGACAGTATTTCTTATTTTGTCTAATTTTTAACACCTTGCTGCTCTCCTCAAGAAATCCATTTCCATCGACATAAGTTTTTGTTCTAAGTTTTTATTGAATTTCCAAACTTCAGCTCCATATGTGACAGTACTTCTCACTGTTGAATTATATATTTGTAACTTATTTTTCGTGGTTATATATCTGATCCATAAGACTCAATTTTTTTTGAAAAGATATCACTTATTTCCTGGTGAAATGCAATAGGAAAACATTCCACGAACTTTGTACATTAATTATGAAATAACAATAAAAAGGTCTATGATAAGGCAGTTAGGAGAATCTGAACCAACTCCGAATTACGAGAATCATACAAGGACTCAAATAGTTTTACCAATATAAAATCAGACGGTTGGAGTGGCTGGGCCATATCATTAGGATGGACAATAATATAATTCCTAAAATATTATTAAATGCCAAACCAAGTGGTAAAAGAAGAGTTGGAAGTCCCAAATTTCAGTTGTTAGATTATATCCAGGATGACCTTGTGAAGACTGTAATTAAGGGATGGAGACAGATAGCTTTGGAAAGAGAGGATTGGGCGGCAATTCTTAAGGAGGTCAAGGCTAAAGAAAGAGGGCAGTAGGACCACAGATGATGAACAATAAACATTATGTTATTGGAAACAAGTAGAAAATATTATCCTCAACTAATTCTACTAGTCACCAATAGCAACGTTTTTTTCTAAAGTTTGCCAATTTTTTAAATAGATTTTTCTCAAAATTTGTGTTGTATGGAACGCTAGCGATAAAATGCATTATTTATTATAATTGAATTTCCAAATATTTTCAAACTCTATTTCGTCACTAAAGCATGTTGGGATTATAGCTTACTATAACAATATTATACTATATATTGTAAAACAGAAATATTGACTTATGGTTTTGAATAAGTTTTATGAATTATATAAAATATCTATAAGAGTCTTGGAAAAAAATATTACATATGTTGGGATTATAGCTTACTATAACAATATTATACTATATATTGTAAAACAGAAATATTGACTTATGGTTTTGAATAAGTATTATGAATTATATAAAATATCTATAAGAGTCTTAGAAAAAATATTACATATCGTTATGAATTTCATGTAATGTTTATAATAATTGTTTTGTTAAAAATCACTTCACACATTGAGGAAGAAGCCTCACCAATGTTTAAAAGTTTCACCAGAATCGTTGTCTTTCGAATATAGGACAATCAAATAAAACATGTTTTACAGATTGTATTCATTCTTGACATTTACAATATTGTGATTACTGTCTGAGTTAATATTAAAATCTCCTAAAATAACTTCCAAATTTTTCATGGCCAGTCATAAATTGTGTTAAAATGAAAATTGGAATAACATGTTTTATATTTAGCTTGTAATGTGTTGTAGGGATGAAAATGTCTTTAGTAAAAGAACCATTTACACTCCTTATCCAAAGATCATTCCAATCAGTGATCATATAGACCAACAGTTTCTTTTTAATGTAGGATATTGGACACTGAAAATGATAAATGAAGCTAAGAAGATGCCGCGGATTTAGCTAAGATGATATAGTCCAACAGTTTATTTTTAACTTAGGATATTGAACACTTTAAAAATGAATGATGAAGCTAAGAAGATGGCGCGGATTTAGCTACCTGATCAGCACGTTCATTTCCCATAGTTCCCTGGTGCCCTCGTATCCAAGACACGTGTTTTGTGCAATCTTTGATGTTATTTCTAATTTCTACTGAGTTCGAGTTTAAATTAAATAATGATGCCTTAAACATTTTTTCTTGGAATTTCATGGCTGTGTAATAGAAGTATTATTATGGAGTACGCTATTATTTACTTAGAATTAATTACATCACTTAACTTATGCTCCCGTGGCGCTGCCTTACACCTCCTGGAACGGTAGTTGATAAAACTGAATATGGCGCGGGCTTAACATTTCTGATATTCCCCTGTAACACAAAATGGAGTTTCGAATTAACATAAATTAACATAATTTCAACAAAGTTGTAGCATGAATAGGAAATGATCTTAAGTCTGTCTTGGGGAAAACTTAAGATAATATCAGTGGGAACTAAAGGAATGCAAATATGTTTTTTTGAGAAATTACATCACCCCTGTTACTAATGTTCAACTTATTCTAAATATATTAAATGTGTATTCGTGAACAACTCGCAATCAAATAAACAAACGAAAATGTATTATTATTATTATTATTATTATTATTATTATTATTATTATTATTATTATTATTATTATTGAATCTCCAAATAATTCAAATCTTATTCAACCTTCCGGTATGCAGAGGTTTTAGTTTTTAGAATAATAATAATAATAATAATAATAATAATAATAATAATAATAATAATAATAATAATAATAATAATAATGATTTTTGAGAATTTTCTTCATCATTGAGGGTTTTCTCCAACCAATCTTAGTAATTAACACGAATTAAAAAAAAATACATAAATGACTACGGACTTATAGATTATCAGTTTGGAACAAACACTCACAAATTTCCCTTAATTAAAGTTCTCCATGATTCTCTATCCTCTGTGTCTTTATCTGTTCACAACCAATTTCCTCATTGAATTTTCAATGTTATTCTTCCAGGTTATTCTTGGTATTCCTCTTCTGCTCCATCTTTTAATTTTCCATGTAATTTTCCGCTTGCAATCGACCTAATTATAAATTCTCTACAAATCTCTTTTATTAACCAAACCTTTTTAATTAATAATGAAAAGAAAATAGTAAAAATTTTACTATTCAGCCTTTATTAATCTTCCATTCGGCATTCTTCTTACGTGTCCATACCATTTTAGCCTTCTGCGTTCAATATCATCGATTATATAACTAACTCACTGGCATTATCGAACCCATAGGTTCATGACCGCGCGGACATAAGCTCTCCATATATCCCTATCCTGAGTCAATGTTTTCCAATCATCCCATGTATAATCTATTGCCCTCAAATCATAGTTAATGTTATTCTCCCACCTCATTCTTGGTCTACCAATTGGGCGTTTTCCCTCTGGTTTTCCTACAATAATCTTCCATGCACGTCTTTCATTCACCATTCGTGCCACATTATTATTATTATTATTATATATAATGTACATATATAATATCCTCAACTCGCGTCCATCTCGAGGTCGGGTCGAGGGATGAGATGAGATGAAGACGCTACATCACGGGGGTAGATGAATAAAAAAAAACGAAATGGATGAGATAAGTATGGAGAAGTGGTGGAATGAAATAATGGGGGGAACGGGAGAAAACCCCGAGAAAAACCTGCCCAAGCTCCGTTTCGTCCACCACGAAACCCACTTGGTGTGTCATATCATACATTTGTAAAATAGGCCTCCAAATCATTGAGATTTAATAAATAGATTGACAAAATTGGACAATTGTGTACATAAATTCACAATATGCATAATCTCTAGAGTTACATGTCAATAATCCATCCATCCATAGTAATTCTGCCGGTGGGCAGGTCGTTCACTGAAATCATAGCATTTTCATGCTATGCTTTGCAGCTTTACTAGGGAATTATAGGTGTGGTAGCTTCCCGTTGCTTTCCACACCGGTGAAAGATGATGATGATGGCTGGATGATTTTCGGGGACCGTTAGGCCCTACGTTTCCTGACATTTGTCTTAGAGGTGAGGAAAAACCCCGAGGGAAACCTCACCCAGGAGCCTGTACCGACCGGGAATCGAACCCGGGCCCGCTGCGTGACAAGGCAGCATGATACCTCGAGACCACAACGCTGGACAATATCAATAATATTGTAAAGTAATATAAACAACTAAATTAACCAACTTACAATAAAATAAACTAACTCAATGTCTCTTGAAAATGGGATAGAGAAAGTCACACAACTTCTTAAAGCTACATTTATTTTATACAGTATATGTCAAAAACAGTTGAAATCTATGTTTCTATGGTCCAGCCACTGTATCTCGGGTTCTGACGTTTTGATAACAGTGTTGCCGATATGGATGTTCAGCGGGAGAGGCCGCTTTATGTATGTGGTTAGCAGAAATACAGCTGACAACATCTCAGCAATTTCAAACATTACTAACACGCTATAGCGGCGTCAAGAGAAGTGATCGGTTGTGGCAGACGTTCATTCACACTTCATCTAATTCCTTATTGGCAGTAGAGGGCGAGTTTCCCCCCTTTCCCCTCATTCAGCCTAATCGTCAGAGCCAGCGATCCAGTGGCTGCACTTTAATTCGGTAATAAATTCATGTCCCTGGAATTCAAAAGCGGGATATTCAAATAACAGATGTGATACAGTCTGGGTGGAATTCTTTCAAATACAGGTATATGTACCTATTTTGAATCATTCCAAATAATGACCAAATTTACCGTGTCCAGTCATAAATATTGTGTTAATACAAAATTTGGTTCTATGTATTTGTATTTTAATCGGTCAAAGATTGCTATTCAAAATGTCTTCCCCGAGTCCCTCTACAGAAAATTCTAATCGGAATTTTCGAACATTCTATATATATTTCGATGTTATAATTAACCTATCCCCAGGAAAAATCAGATAAGTCAATGTTTTACATTTTTGTTTAATTTTCTTCATGTAGGCCTTAATTGTTTTATGCCACTTCATATGGTAAAAACAATGAAGTCAATTCATTCTATTACCTATAATCGACATTTTTTGTTTGGAATAAAACTAAAAGGGAGTCAGTGCACTGAAAAAAAACAGATATATCGACCTATCTTGTTTGTGACAGTTTTGGACTTATCTGGTATTTCCAGGGTTGAGTGAGTTAAATTTTGAGAATTAGCAATGAAGGTTAAATATTACACGAAAGGGGAAAAAAAAATCATCTCATATTTGGCCTTCATTATTAAATGTCAAAGTTAATTATAACATCGAAATGAAAAAATCATTACTTATATAAAGTAAAATATTCCCATTAAAATGCTTTCTCGTTATAAAAGCCGTAAGATGGAACTGCGAGCGATGTCCCTCTGCCTCGTATGACAGATAATTGTATATAAGGAAAGAAAAATCAATGCTTGTATTGGGAGCCTGAGTGAAGAAGTTGTATCTCATTCATTTATAAAGTTAGAGGTCTCGGGTTCAATTCCCGGCTCAGCTGTTAATTTTTCTTTTCATGTCACTCAAACACACACACACACACACACTCACACACACACACACACATATATATATATATATATATATATATATATATATATATATAATTTGCATTTATCAATGTTAAACGTTTAATTGTAACGTACAAATAAATATATATATATATGATATGAAAAGAAAAATGAATGCTTGAGTCGGGATTTGAACCCGAGTCTCTAAACTCTGTACTTTAGTGCTCTAACCAACTGAGCTACCCAAGAATTCCAACACAAACATACATTTTTCTTATATATGTAGTATTCTCAATTCACACAAGAGGTAGTGGGAATTCGTTCCAACACCATCTAGTGGCCAACATAACAGTTAAGAAATTTTTAAAGAGAATATTTACTTTATAGCAGTAAGGCTTGTATATTTAGATGTTATAACTATATTTTGACATTTGGCAATGAAGGCAAATTTGATATGAAAAGAAAAATGAATGCTTGAGTCGGGATTTGAACCCGATTCTCTAAACTCTGTACGTTTAGTGCTCTAACCAACTGAGCTACTCAAGAATTCCAACACAAACATACATTTTTCTTATATATGTAGTATTCTCAATTCACACAAGAGGTAGTGGGAATTCGTTCCAACACCATCTAGTGGCCAACATAACAGTTAAGAAATTTTTAAAGAGAATATTTACTTTATAGCAGTAAGGCTTGTATATTTAGATGTTATAACTATATTTTTGACATTTGGCAATGAAGGCAAATTTGATATGAAAAGAAAAATGAATGCTTGAGTCGGGATTTGAACCCGATTCTCTAAACTCTGTACGTTTAGTGCTCTAACCAACTGAGCTACTCAAGAATTCCAACACAAACATACATTTTTCTTATATATGTAGTATTCTCAATTCACACAAGAGGTAGTGGGAATTCGTTCCAACACCATCTAGTGGCCAACATAACAGTTAAGAAATTTTTAAAGAGAATATTTACTTTATAGCAGTAAGGCTTGTATATTTAGATGTTATAACTATATTTTTGACATTTGGCAATGGAGGCAAATTTGATATGAAAAGAAAAATGAATGCTTGAGTCGGGATTTGAACCCGATTCTCTAAACTCTGTACGTTTAGTGCTCTAACCAACTGAGCTACTCAAGAATTCCAACACAAACATACATTTTTCTTATATATGTAGTATTCTCAATTCACACAAGAGGTAGTGGGAATTCGTTCCAACACCATCTAGTGGCCAACATAACAGTTAAGAAATTTTTAAAGAGAATATTTACTTTATAGCAGTAAGGCTTGTATATTTAGATGTTATAACTATATTTTTGACATTTGGCAATGAAGGCAAATTTGATATGAAAAGAAAAATGAATGCTTGAGTCGGGATTTGAACCCGAGTCTCTAAACTCTGTACTTTATATATAAACATGGGCTCTTACTTTAAGGGAGGAAATGAGCTTACACGTATTTGAGAATAAAGTTCTTAGGAAAATGTCCCGCGCCGTAGCCGAGCGGTTAAGGTAGGAAGCCTTGGCGCAGAGCTACGGGACTTGCGCCGGTTCGAGTCTCCATGGGGGAAGAAATTTTCTCATGGTATTTCGGCCAGTATGGGACCGGTGCCCACCCAGCATCGTGAGACAATTGGGTAGCTACAATAAGTAGCGGCTCCAGGTTGAGGAACCAGCTATAACGGCTGGGGGACTCGACATGCTAACCACATGCCACCCCTACACTGGCTGTTGATCATCTACCTCTGTGATTGACACATGTGGATGTGAAGGGCCAGCAGCCGGCTGGTAAAGGGCAACCGCTGAAAAGTGGAAAGACCCTCAATCGGAGGAAAATGTTTGGACCAAAGAGAGATGACAGACAGTGAATGGAGAAGACTACATGGTCTTCATAGGGGTAATAAGAACAGTTAAGTCTCGTAGACTGCGATGGCCAGGACATGTTGCACGTATGTGGAATGAAAGACTTGCATGGAAGTTTCTTGTAGGAAAGCCAAACGGAAAACGCCCAGTTGGTAGACCAAGAATGAGGTGGGAGGGTAACATTAACTATGATTTTTGGGAAGTAGACTATACAGGGAATGATTGGAAAGCATTAGCTCAGGATAGGGATGTATGGAGAGCTGATGTCCGCGCGGCCATGAACCTATGGGTTCGATAGTACCAGTGAGTAATTAAGTATATATATATATATAAATGAATGTTTGTTTGTTTGTTCGTATTTTATGCGCGGCCATACCGTTGTTCCGATTGTGGTGGGACTTTTTGCAAAATGTTCAGGAAATACCCGGGATGAACATAGGCTATAAGAGAGTTGTGATACTCTACTCCTACATCCTTAAAAATCGCCCTTTATAGTGAAAACGTGAAAAAAATAGGTCTTTGGACGTTTAAATGGCTTACGCTGCCTAAACCATAACAAATACATAACATTGATGTACACAGAATTGAATATCTCAAAAAGCTCTACAAAAAAGTCCGTGACAGCATATGTTTATATCTTATGGATAACTCACAGTAACCATTTTTGTCTTTCATTGATGCCAAGAAGATCGAGACAAGTACGTAGATTCCTGTGCAAACATAGCAGCACATGGCGGGTATTCATCTACGGATAACTCACAATAACACATTTTGTCTTTTAGCTCATTTATGCCAAGAAGATTAAGATAAGTAAATTCCCGGGTAACACCAGGTAATCAGCAGGGGGAATCTTAAAATAATTACGATATACGTTTAAAATTATTTTTCAATTTTACTTATTCAACTAATCATAAGAAGTACATTCATTTTTCTGTCTTTCAGCTCATTTATGCCAGGAAGATCGGGGATGAGTAGATTCCCGACAACGCCGGGTAAACAGCACGGGGTATCTAAAAATAATTACGATATAGATTTTTCCCCTAACTAAACATAAAACATATTCATTTTCGCATTTCAGTTCATTTATGTCAAGAAGATGGGGATAATAGATTCCCGGGCAACGCCGGGTAATCAGCATGTGGTATCTAAAAAATATAAATTTATAATTATTTCTCCTTATACTTATTCAACTAAACACAAAAGCACATTATTTTCATTTATTTAGACGTAGCTGCGCACGCCGGTTATTAGCTAATATATATATATATATTGGGACAGGATTTTTATTGTCGTTGGTTACTTGGATATAAGCCCCACTGTTGGGAGACACGTGGGACAGGATTAGTCCGGGATGGTTTGATCCAAGGGTTTATTATAAGGAATCCTCGGAATGTGAGAATTTTATGCTCGCGGTCTAGTCAGGTAGGGTTCGGTGAGCAATCAGGAAACTTATCTCAGGAATAACGCAAGGAAGATTAACGTGATACGTTAATATGAAATCACTGGAGGCTGCCGTGGAGTTGACACAGTTGACTACTTTATTTCACTAGGTATAGTAGTAGTAGTAGTAGTAGGACTTTATTAGACAAAAAGTAAGATATTTACAATATTATTTACAAATATGGGTCGCACGGGCAGTAAGCCGTACGTGCTGTTGACAGTCCGTTACAATAAAGTAATACTTGGTACTAGTGTAAAGAAAAATAAACAAAAACAGCAATAACATTACAATTACATAAAGAAAACACAATAAAAATATTACCATTAAATAATAACACAATAGCATTATACACTAAAAACATTAACATTACAATTACATAAAGAAAACACAATAATATTACAATTAAGTAATAACACAATAGCATTATACACTAAAAAAACATAATATTTATTCATGAATGAGTGTTGTCCTTATTTTTCGCGTTTTGTCCAGAAATTTACCGAGGTTTATCCAATTTTCTGGATTTACCAATAACTCGTAGCATGCCAATCTTTCCCGATTTGAATTTAGAAATCTTTCCGGTAATAACTGACGTCTCCAATATTCTAAATCATTACATTTTCCTAATATATGTATCTCATCTTCAAAGTTCCCGCACATTGGACATATTCGCATATCGTGATCGTCGCTTATTTTTAGAAATTTCCATGCCCCTAGCCTAAACCAAGCAAGCCCTGATCTCTCCTTAAATCCTAGGTTGAGTATATACGATTCTTTTCCCCAGACGTGTTTTAGGTCTCTTTGTAAACACAGTGAGCGTTTTCCTGTACATTCGGCGAAGGTATCTTGTTGGTTTACATCTAAGTACCTCATATACACTGGTCGGTCCTCCGACTGCTTTCTAGAGCCCCAAAGCACAATGTAGGAGATGATCTAGCAATGTGCCCTGTTTGAAGTAAGGCTAACCACTAACTGATGTGTGCACTGTTTGAACAACTAACTGATCTATTAGGCTGAGGGCCAGCAACTAACTGATGTGTTAGGCTGAGGGCCAGCGACTAACTGATGTGTTAGGCTGAGGGCCAGCGACTAACTGATGTGCGATTCTCCTCGCGACTAATTTATTTTGGTATTAGGTATTTTGTGATCCCGCCCACACGTGCTTTGGACCTCCTTACAAATTAACCAATTTAACAAGTTTTGGGGCTGGTTTACGCCCATTCTCCATTACTGGGATGTTCGAATCTTCCGCATATGTTTCTTATGCTGGTAGACTAATTATATTTATTTTCGTATAACGTCTTGCTAATGACACGTCTCCGATAAAGACGTCACCTGTCATGTCAATATCTTATTGTGTGAAATGTCACCTGTTAGCTTGGGGATTTGTGTCGAGTTTGACAGGTACCTACCTGGCCGAGTCTTTTGTTACAAAGGGACAGTTCAGATTCTTTTCCCCATTGTATTCGACACGCTGCCACTGGAAAACCCCTGAATTATACATGCTTTTCCTGAGTAATAACTTTATGATATAGCTTAAAGCTATATATCAAAATCGTCTATTGTTCTAGTTATCAATTTATTTCTAATTCTATTATACAAAAATTGTTTCCTGATTATTTTGAATATAAACTCGGCATAATTTGGATTGTTATTACTCTTTTTGTATTTAGGCCTAATATTACGTTTGAATAAAATACCTTTTTATTATTAGATACAGGGAAACAATGCCTAGACCTAATATCGGTGCAATATATATATATATATATATATATATACACACACTAGCTGACACCCGGCGTGCACTGCCTAAATAAATGAAGTATATGTTTATTCAATTTATAATTTCGGATTTCACGTAAACCATCACTTCTATTTACCTGATTTTGCTGTTTTTTGACAATATCTACGTCGGTTTATTTTAACAGCATATACTGAGATTTGTTGCGAAACGTAAAAATTGCGACCGTTAGAAGAATCTTTAAATGTTTGTCTTAGATAGTGCCCATACCGGATAACCTGTATGTACAAATTTTCATGTCAATTGACCAACTACTTTTGGAGTTCTGCTAGCACAAATATATGCAGGCTGAATAAATAAATAAATAAATAAATAAATAAATAAATATATATATATATATATTTATATATATGTGTGTGTGTTGTTTGTAATGTCACTTTAAATATTACAGTAATGGCACAATTATATACTATATTTAACTCAGGCCCCAAATAGGAGTCAATGACCAATTACGTTTCAATGAATTTTGTTTTACAACCATTCACAGCCGTGTTTCACCTCAATATTTATCGAATTCTGTTTGCCAAAATAAAGAAAGCTCCTCCTTTTTAATATTCTGAGCTGGTCAGAGCATTATATTGCAGTGACTGACTCTCCAACAAATACGTTCAATATAGCAAATAATGAACAGATTGCTTCGAACTACACATTTGATAATTGTTTGTACAATAATTGTGTTTTAAATAATGATTATACTGAATTGTTTCCTAAAAGATTAATTAACCTATAATGTTGCTTATAATTTACAGTTTGGTGTGTTTCATTTTTTCTCCACTAGGGTGCAATCTTACAATATTGCGATGCTATTTGGCAATAAATAAGGTGATCAAGTTCCAGTGGATGAACAAATGAAACATAGCTAAACATTTTTCATTTGCTATCAAACATCGCTGTTTACATAAAATATATAAATATGTTTAAATAACTATATTTAAATAATGATTTGTGAGTAAACAGCTTAATTTTATTCGTTACATAGTCCTAAGAAATGCCACTCTTGATTTCCAAATCCTCTAGATAACATGGAAATAAGTCGTGGCATTACTTATGATTATTTTCTATACGTTCGGCATTATCATTCATCCTAGACACATATTTTATCTCTGGTTTGGTTTTTTCGACCGTTGTGATCGCTGGGAAAAAATAAAAGAATTAATGAACCACTTTTCATCTCTTCAAAGTTCCCGCATAAAAAGTTCGCTCGACTAATCTTAGCTTAAATTCTCTTTATCACAGATATCACATTTCAGGTAAGTATAATACTCTAAAGAAAAGAATAACAAAGCCCAGTTTTATTGTGGTTTATTTTAATATTTACTGTCGAGTTCTGTCCTTGTTTTTTGTGAAAAGATGAATGGGATGGAGAATATTTTTATTCTCTAAAGGAGCGCTCATTATTCTTCTATGAGGATGTAGATCTATAGA
>JASPKZ010010202.1:0-105852 GCA_030220185.1 Diploptera punctata | reverse complement strand
CTGTTTTACAACCAGTCAGAGTCGTGTTTCACAAATATTTATCAGTGTTATAATTACCATATTAAAGAAAGCTCCTCCTTTTTAATATTCTGAACAGGTCTGACCATTATTTTGCAGTGACTGAGCCCATGAGAAATACAGCTACCAGATTGTATATATAGTGCATGAATGTCAACACATGCCGCATGTGGGAGTTAATATAAAAACATTTGTAGCAATTGATTATACCACCAAAAAAAGAAACCACTGTTTGCACTTTCTTAAATGTATTTTTCCCAGGTAACAATCCAGAAAAATATAATTGTCATATTTACATCATACATCGGAAATGAATTAATATATAGTTTGATGTGTTTCATTTTTTCTCCACTAGAGAGCATTCTTACAATATTGCGTTCCTTTGGCAATAAATAGTATGATCTGGTTGCAGTGATAAACAAAAGAAGCAGATGAAGCGTACCTATCGTTTCTCATTTGTTTTCAAACATCGCCGTTTACATTAAATATATAAATATTTTAAAATAACTACATTTAAATGATGATTTGTGAGTAAACAGCTTAATTTTATTCGTTAAATAGTCCTAACAAATGCCACTCTTGATTTCCAAATTCTCTAGATAAATTGGAAATCACTCGTGGCATTACTTATGATGATGTATTCTTGTATTATGTTCAGAGAGAAGTGTAGGATGAGTGTATATTTATGTTGAAGTTTTATAGGAAAAAATCACTATGAGGTTTAATTTAGATTTAAATTAAAATGTCACCTTTTATCCAGTCTTCTGATTATCCTGTTTTCAAAGCTTGGGCAGCTCTTGTATCAATTAGATATTTTTTGGACCAAGCATGAGCATTGAAATTCATCGGAGGACATTTTTGACAACTCACCTCATATATTTAATCTTTTTCACAACACTACAGTTCATCATTATCAACAACAAGGATTAAGCCCATTGGCGTGTTCCGATCTCATTATAGGTCGAATTGGTCCTTCCATCTCTTCAATGGTTTTCCCAACATTCTTCTCCCTTTTGGTTTATAATTATATATTCTTCTTGGTATGCGCTGTTCATTCATTCGTAATACGTGCTGAAGGTAAGCATTTTGATAGTATTTTATTCCTGAAATCCAATCTGGCCTTTGCTTTGAGATGAATCAGTACTAATAAATGTCCCCTGATCGCATTATGAATGCTGTGCAGGGTAAGGATAATGACAGGGCTGCTGTCTCAGAGCATCTATCCATGCTTCTTCTTCTTCCTTCCAAGTATTAGGCCAAGGCCTGTTACAATCCTATAGAAAATTTTCCCTCCAGTATTTCATAGGACGGCCCAGTGATCTTTGTCCTCTTGGTATATAATTATAAACAGCTTTGGGGATCCGATTTGAACTCATTCTTTCAAGATGGTGTTTCTAATTTAGTTGGTACTGTTTAATATATTCCAAAATTGGCATAGTCTTCAATTCTTTTAAGATATCAGTGTTCCTTTTCCGATCCCATCTGGTGTAACCCGCTGTTCTGTGCATGAATCACATTTCACAAGCTGTTATTCTGCTTTCATGTTGTCTTTTTAGTGTCCATGCTTCACTACCATAGGTCAACACTGGTCAAGCCAAAGTGTTATATAAACGTAATCTGGTGTTTTTTTGTACAAGGGATGATTTCATAACTTTATTAATAATTCCCAAACTTTTATTATAACTAGTAATTTTTTCAGGGATATCCTTTTCATCCCAGATAGAGATATAATATCCAAGATATTTAAATTGATTAGTTCTCTCTAAAATTTTGTTCTGGAGACAGATTTTACTTTGTATGGGGTCCTTCCCATGGAATGCCATAATTTTAGTTTTGTTAATTGATATTTCCATATTAAATTTGGCAGCTATTTTCTGTAAATTATAAATTGATCGTTGCAAATCATTTTTGGAAAGTGACAGAAGAGCTAAATCGTCTGCAAAAAGAATAGCATCTAGTTTGAGGTTCCTATTGATGGGTATATATCCTCGTTGTGTTTTCCTCCATTCATTTATTAATTTATTCATATATATATATATATATATATAATGAAAAGCAGCTCCTCTATACTCGTCTAACTATTGGCCCCTTTAGAGAGGGTTGCTGTTTCCGCCCCTTGAGCCGTTGTGATAATTGCCTGTTATCACATCACCTCGTAGACCGTTGCAGACTTCTTAGTCTATGTCAACCTTCTGGCAGACGTATCACACGTTGCAGACTATTCTTAGTTTCCTCTCACCTCTAACCAATTGGCAAGTTAGTAAAGCTAAACTTCCCCGGTTTAGTCGTCTGGTACATTGAGTACTTGGCGCTCCCACCACGTCGAGGTGATAGTCTACAGGGGGACAATACTGCAGTTTCAAACTTATGTTCATCTTCAGCCATAACTCAGAGTTATGAAATCTATGAAGTGAGTTGTGAAAAATGTTCTCCGTTGAATTTCAATGATTATACCTCATAATGTTTACTTCCCAACATTAATCTTAACCTTTAAGCGCCCAAGTTTAAATGGCCAGGTAGAGGCAGTCTGCCCGGGTTTAAATGTCCACCTAGCTTTTAAACTCCTTGGCTTTTGACTATAACTTTACTGATTTTATTAACTCATATTTTAAAATCTGTGGGGGTCACAAACATGAAACAAAGTTTAGAGTGTTAAATATTATTGTAAAATCAGTGGTATTCACGGCAAAAACCCGTAGTGATATTTTATATCATAGAGATATTTTTTAAATTCAGGATAGTTAGCAAATAACTTTCGGGATTTTAGAGTGTTGTGAATCAGGTTAGAAGTGAAAAACTATACATAGATTTAGGTATATTCTCACCCTCGTTCATTCTTTTGTTTATTATGTTGCATCCGGTCAGTTTTCCCCCAAAGCAGGAAAGTTTTGAAGAAAAAAAAACAGGTCACATTCCACCCACAGCCCTTATTCATTCACAGTTTTGTGACTCAGAGTGAAGTTACGATATGTCTAGTACAAAATCACTACGTTACGCTGAAATACAAGACATTCTTGGATTGTGACAATGACAAAACGATATCAATGACAAGCTACAATCAACTGACACTTATAGCTGTGGGACACCTGACGTTTGTCTGGTCTTGGGTTCGTGAAACTAGAATTGACAAAATGTACTCTTCCCCCTGACATGACAGAATCAGAAATGTACCTTTTTCTTGTGAAATGACATGTTGTGGGATAGTAAGACATAAGAGAAAAGGGATGCCTAATAATCTAATAATAATAATAATTCCATGGTGCGACAGGCCTAGAAGGCCCTTAGAGCCTACCATCGAGCTTCTGGCCTCACACTCATATGTGTCAATCACAAAGGTAGATGATCTTCTAGCTAGTGCATGGGTGACATGTGCTCAGCATGTGGAGTCCCCCAGCCGTTATAGCTTGTTTACTCAACCAAAAAAAATATTTTTTAATTTGTTAGACTTAACCATTCTATACAATTTTCTTCTTCTCACTTAATTGGTGCCAAAACAACATATAGTGACTTCTGACTTAGGCTTGTCAGAGACGTATTGCAAACAGGCTGATAGAACACCCTGTAGACGACTCCCTGGATAGACCTAGTATATTGAGTACAGACATTTTGTGATTTGAAGTCAACTTTAGTCAACATTGGGCCAAAACAACACATACAGACTTCCGACTTAGACTTGTCACAGACTTTTCGGAACAGGCTGGTAGAACACCCGGTCGATGACTCCCTGGTTGGTAGACATAGTATATTGAGTACTGACATTTCGTGACTTGAAGTTAATTTAGTCAACATTGGTCGGTAGCTTTACAAAGACTAATTTGTCGTGTGTTCGGCGCGGGGAATCAGAAAACGTGTGCAAGTGAAGTGTAAAAAAAAGTATGATGTCGGTTTGCGAATTGGTGATTGTTTCGAGGCTTATCTCACAAAAAACAAATATTTAATAAACGAATGCTATCTTCACATCACGTTGCCAAGCATCTGATAACCCTGAAAAAAGGTATGTTACAATAGTAGTATTATCCACTATAATTTCAAGCAACCAAACAAGTCCGACTGCTCAGAACCCATACGCTGGGTCTGCGGGCAGATTGGACGTACATTTTAAAACCCAGCATATGGGCTCCTGGGCGTTTAAAGGTTAATATATAAAAATTACGTGACACGTTGTTTATCCGCGATGGAATGCTAAACTATTGAACCGATTTTAATAAAATTTTGCACTGTGTGCAGTTTGATCCAACTTGAGACTTAGGGTAGTTTATAACTAAATTTATAGTCGCACTATTTTTTTATTGCAAATTATTTGTTTATTATTTAACAAATAGTTATCTGTGAGTTCCATACGATTCTGACAGATGGCGGTTTATGGTAATTTGGTAAGGTAATTGGTTTATTATTTAACAAAGAGAGATCCAGATGGCTGTGCTTTTTGTTGCAACCGTGAATTTCAATTGAATTACAAATATTGATTATTTCATAATTTAAGTGTGTTCAGTGTTATTTTATTTTCAGTATTATTAATTTTGTGTGTAAGTATTAGTTTTAAGTGATCTGGCTGAAAGACAGCTACTTAATTTAAATTTTGAACATATACCTTAGCCACAGCAACGCGTGGCCGGGACTTCTAGTTTAATATAAGAATGAGCAATTAAACAAATATAAAAACAAAAAGAACCCACGGGTTGGAAAAAAATCCACATTAAAAAAAAAGAAGAAGAAAAACATGAACTTTGAAATTCCCATTGATTCTGATTTGATCCAGAGGTTCATCGGTCTACCAATATAGGGAGGAAGAAGCAGTTCTCTTGATCAACATAACATCAGTCAACAAGAAATTAACAAAGATGAATCTGCCCAAGCTTTGAAACTGGTTTACTTAGAAGACTTGATACGAGGTGAGGTATAAAACATTTTAATTTAATTCTTAAGATTGTACCATATATTTGTAGAGATTCAGTAAGGTGCTCAAAATTTAAAACTTAATTTTTATCTTCATCTTTCCAACGTGAAAAATTTGTTTGCAATAAAACACACACTACATCATAAACAAGATTCACATTTAAACCACCACAACAATAGCTGAATACGAGATAATTTCATACAAAAGCAATAAAGCAGGTGGCTATTTCCTTCTCTGTACTTTACTTGTATTTTGTTATGTTAGACATCAGCGGGAGACTTAACAATTGTCATGGCAACTAGCAAGATAACTTCTGCCCAAAAGGTAAAAGCAAACTAACTAACTAACTCACTGGCACTATCGAACCTGTAGGTTCATGGCCACACAGACCTGAGTTCTTCATACATCCCTATCCTGAGCTAATGTTTTCCAATCATTCTCTGTATAATCTACTTCCCTCAAATCATAGTTAATGTTATTCTCCCACCTCATTCTTGGTCTACAAACTGGCATTTTCCCTCTGGTTTTCCTACAAGAAGCTTCCATACATGTCTTTCATTCCCCATTTGTGCCACATGTCCTACCCATCATAGTCCATGAGATTTAACTGTTCTTATTATATCTGGCTTTCTATAAAGACTATTTAGTTCATTGTTATGTAGTCTTCTCTTTTCACCTGCCTGTTCATCTCTCTTTGGTCCAAATATGTTCCTAAGAACTTTATTCTCATAATCTCCTTTCCTCCCTTAAAGTAAGAGTCCATGTTTCACATCCATATAATATCTTTTTTTTTTCTTGTAAGCCCATGTTTCCCTTAACAGAGATTAGACGCTCTCCCCTACAGGGAAGAATTTGAACCATACCAATTTAGTTCCACTTGTTTTCATATAGATGTCATTTGAGTGGTCTGTGGTCAGCATTCCACCTCATACTGACATCTAGGAAACCAAGGTAGTACTAGGACGGGAAAATTCGGTAAATTTTGCTTAGAGGCCTTTTCATTCAGGCTTAAGGATCTTTTACGAGCCTGAAAATCTTCAGACTCGGGACCCATGGCTTAAGGTCCTCCCGGAGAACTTGCTCTTTGGATTTTTCCATCCAAAAAAATCCATCAACCCCAGCCGGTTTGAACCCGGGACCAGAGGCAAGGAGCATAACCACTAGTCCACCACGGCCGATCATATAATATAACTGGTAGAATAATAGTTTTATATATTTTCAGTTTAACGTTTTTTGAAGGAGATGGGACGACAAGTGTCAATAAAAGCAAGCTAGGACCAAAACTCCTTCAACTTCAGCTCTAGCCGTAGGTCAGAATGATACGAAATGGAGTGTGCGCTCTGTGTCACAACTCTTACAATAGTACAGAAATATGTTTCTATTAAAACCAACATTCGTTATATATACATACATACAAGAACAGGTCTTTCACTGCAAACTCAGCATTCTCCACTCTTTCCTTAACTCAACTTTCCTTTTTGTATCTGCATACAAACCATTTATTTTAATATTATCTATCATCTGAGGTATTTTTCTGCTTCTAACCTTCTTTCCGTTGACTATTCCTTCTAGGGCATCCATCAGCAGGATGTTTCTTCTTTGCCAGTGGCCAATCCAATTTCTTTTCCTCTTTTTTATGAGTTCCAGCATTATTCTTCCTTCACCCACTCTGTCTAGCACATCTTTATTGCCTTTTTATTTTGTCTGTCCATTTTATACACTCTGTCCTTCTCCATATCCACATCTCAAAAGCTTCCAGTCGCTTTTCCTCATTCAGTCTAATGTCCAAGTCTCTGCACCATACAATGCTGTACTCCACACAAAGCACTTCACTAGCCTATTCTGTTATTCTTTTGCCAAAGGTCCACAGAGAATGCTTCTATATTTGTTATAAGGAAAATAAAATTTAAAAATAATTCTGATGAAAATAAGGTAAAGTCACTACTTCCCCTGAATAGCTGCCCCTCATATGATGGTTATTGTTTAAAGGAATTTAAAGGCTTCAAAGATTTTCCACACATATCATATTGAATCATCTGAAAAATAGGATTTTATCTGATATATATAAATTGAATAATTGTTGGATAAGTAGGAAAAAAAAAAGAGAAATTAGATTTGTTCAAAAAATTGGTTTCTAATACATACGAGGCAGTCAGAGGACAAAGGGTACAAGTGACTTCTTTTTAAAAAAATGAGTTAAGTGCAGAAATGGTTAGGTAATATGACAAATGTTTCGTGCCCAAGAGATACATGTGTGAGTTTGGCAGGTTCTGATATATAGTGGAGTCTTAGAAAATCACTCAGAAAAAACAGCTCTTCTATTTGGAGGACAAGGGATACGTCTGTAGTGCACTCCTTGGCTTCCATCAACTAGCAAGCTTAGAGTGTTGTATTTTTTTAACATTTCAAACAAATTTTACTTGAAGATTATTATTGTATTATTAGTGTTTAATATAGTACTGGTGATTTCGAAGTTTATTTATTTATCAAATAATATTATTCTGAATCAAAATGTGATGAACATAAGCTTGGACTTAATCTCAACCTTCATGGTAAGTAAAATATTTTAACTACTTTTTATCTATATTTTCACAAATGCATATTATGAAATATACTTTTTAGCTATACATTTTGAGATAATTGGACATTATTTAACAATCAAAAGATATATGATTTAGAATTACAGGATTTGCAATCTAATTGGTTATAATTATATACCAAGAGGACGAAGATCACTGGGTCGTCCTATGAAACCACTGGAGGGAAAATTTTCTATAGGATCGTAATAGGCCTTGGCCTAATACTTGGAGGGAAGAAGAAGAAGAAGCAATCTAATAATGTTTATAATAAAGGTATGTTTTTTAAAATATGAAGATTAATCTTTTTTTTTCTGACTGATTCCAATGAAGATGGCATTGAAGAACTGGCATTACAGGACCAACAGGAAAAAAAGATGCTCCAATATTGCATGTTGGTAGAAAGAGGATTAGTAAACCAGAAAATTGGATAAAAAATAAAGCAAAAAGAGGAAGGAATGAAGGAAAACAGTATACAGACAGGAAGGGAAACATTCATATGGAAAGGCAGGAAAGAGAATGTATCCATGAATGCAGGTTTAAGTGTAATGAACTTTAAGACTGATTTTGTCAATTAATCTTGTCATAATATGTAACTCTATGAATAAGTACGTATTTCCAATCATAATAAAAACTTCGGTATATTCTACTTTTCTAGGATAACTTCAAAATATTGCTTGGAGGACAAGGGGTACAAGTGACTCTTAATGAAAAAAGAAGTTATAGTATGGGCTAATGTTTATATTGAATCTGTTCATATTTTGTGGATAAATGGACGTATATATAAGGAACATAAACATAATTTATGAGACTTTCACAAGGAAAAAATCACTATGAGGTTTAATTTAAGAATTAAATTAATATTTTTAATACCTCACCTCATATCCTTTATTCTTCTAGACGGCAGTTTCGGACCTATATCTCCATCATCAATAGCCTCTCTTCGATCGGTGTTATGATAACACCAGTTGACAAGAGACTACTGATGATGGAGATGTAGGCTCGAATCTATGAATGCATTAGACCGTAAAAGTCGTTCTCTGCCTGTACTCTGCTGAGAAAGTTGCATCCAAATAAGTTTTTGCATACTCAAAAATCTGTTCATGCGATAATAATTGTTGAAATTCCTAAGCTACGTGGCGAGGTGACTTAGCAGAGAAATGATTTGTGAGCAACCCGATGGAACTGATGTAGTTTGAAACCTTGCTGTGTACCTTGCTGCTTTATCCAAGATTTCGGACCTTGAAGACTTCGATCATGTTTTCGGTATATGCGGAGAAGAGGAATTTGATAGTGTCTACGAAAGAATTCAACTGGAAGAACAGGAGAATCGGCGTAATATTGCGCGATGCAGACATCGTCGTATACGGTATTATTTGCGGGACGCAAGCGTAAATACGTTCCTCTAGCAGTAAAAATAACGGAAGTAGTTATATCGCTGAGAATTCTGGGTATTTTCTTGCCAGTATTACGAAAACGACGACTTTCATGCATGAGCAGTTAGTGGGTAGCTAATTCGATCTTTGCACTTGCTCACGGTGAAATCAACTCACCAGTGATTGGAAGTAATTTGAGTAGAGACTAATGTATTTGCATGCGGCCCGTAGTTAACTGCAGTCTTGAAGAATAAAGGATGAGGTGAGGTATTAAAATATTAATTTAATTCTACAATTTATGAGACTTGTCAGATATTTCTGGAATTTTATATTCTCATTGATCTTTAAACTTAATTTTCTCCAAACTAAATTTTTATCACTTGTACCCCTTGTCCTCTGACCACCTCATATTATTCATACAATCATGTTTGCACGTGCTTTTTATTGGAAGATGAGATCTGGCAGCCCTAACTTATTTTGTAAACTTCTATGAGAAGGATCCAGATTTCCAAAATTAAAATGAGACACTCACAGTATGCATGATTTATTACTTTTAACTTTTAGAATTCTATTTCACAAATGAAAAATCTTTAACTTTTGGAGTTTTATTTTTACTAATGAAAAATCTTTAAATTTTAGATGTATGGATTAAAGTGCAGATTGTGACCTGCAGTATGTGGCAGTCAGTCTCCTTCGCTGACAAATTACAAGAAATCGCCAACACCCAGGTTCCTAGTGAAATTAAATGTTTCTTACCTCTCCTCATACAAATTTTCTAAGCTAATCGCGATTTCGAGACTATAACTGTCTCATCCTCAGAACTTTGTTGGCAACTGGTGTTATGTCGATCGGAAGAAACTCTTCTTCTTCCCTCTGTTGGTGGACCGATGAACCTCTGGATCAGGTCAAAATTTGCGGGAATTTCGGAGTTCATAAGTTTTTCTTTGTTTTTCTGAATGTGGATCTTTTCCCAAACCGTGAGTTCCTTTTGTTTGTCTATTTGTTTAATTAGACTGGCTTTTGATTCAATTAAATGTTTTTCGGACCAAGAATGAGCAGCTACTGCTGACTTTTCCACTTCTCCATTTTTGATGTTTCTAAGATGTTCTTCACCTTTGTTTTCAAATTTCTTTCGTTTTTCCCAATATAAATTTGTCACAATTCCTGCATTTGATCTGATAAATTCCTGATTTGTTTTCATTTTCAATTTTTTCATTTTTATTGGTTTTTAATTATCCTATTTATATTGGAAAAACGAAAAGAAATTTGAAAAACAAGGGTGAAAGAACATCTTAGAAACATTAAAAATGGGAGAAGTGGAAAAGTCAGCAGTAGCTGCTCATGCTTGGTCGAAAAACATTTAATGAATCAAAAGCCAGTCTAATTAAACAAATAGGACAACAAAAGGAACTCACGGTTTGGGAAAATATCCACATACAGAAAAAACGAAGGAAAAACTTATGAACTTCGAAATTCCTGCAAATTTTGACCTGATCCAGAGGTTCATTGATCCACCAACAGAAGGAAGAAGAAGAGTTGCTTCCAATCGACATAACACCAGTCGTCAACAAAGTTCTGAGGATGAGACAGTTATAGTCTCGAAATCGAGATCAACTTAGAAAATTTACATGAGGAGAGGTAAGAAACATTTAATTTTACCATAAATTAAACCTCATGGTGATTAATTCCTATAAAAGTTAAACCCAGGTTCCTGTCTTAGTAACGTTAGCCCCGGCTTAATAAATATTAATTGTTATAGTAGTATGTGATATTATTTAAGTGTAAGTAACCATGGCTTAGAAGTATACAGCATTAAGTGGCTCCTATTTTGTAGAATGACGGCTCCTGAGTTATTTTATTTTAAATAAATTTGTTATTTAATTATTATTATTTATTAAAATTAGTTAACTCTAATAATAATTAAATGAATCGTGATTTCTTCTTACCTCATACTTCCATGTTTTTTTAAACACAGCACTGCAGTATCAGCGACACATTGTCGTCATCATCAGCTGTTTTCACGACTGTCAATTTTTTCTTTTGCCCGTAATTATCTAGACTGCCATCTGGTGTTCTTTTGAAGGAATTACTCCAAACTGCCATCTGGTGTTATTTTGAATGAATCATTTTCTAAACTGCTATCTGTTGTATTTTTGAAGAACTTTTAATAATCAAGCTTGGTTCGTCCGGAATCTCGGAAGTTCATAGTTCTAGTATGGTTTTTTTTTAATATATATTTTTTCCCAACTGTTAAATCCAAAGGTTTTAGATAGATGTTTTTATTATTTAATTTCATACATCTCAATGATGGATAAATCATATTTAAAGAGAAAAAATTATACGTTCAGACCGGGACTTGAACCCAGGACCCTTGGTTTTCTAGTCCAAGGTGCTCTACCATTTGAGTATGCTCAGGTAGCTCAAATGGTAGAGCACTTGGACTAGAAAACCAAGGTCCCGGTCTGAGCGTATAATTTTTCTCTTTAAATATGGTTTAGATAGATGTTTTAAAAGTTTTGCTTCTTTTTCAATCCTATGATGCTCTAATAAACTATGTGCTGCTATAGCTGATTTTTCAATTTCTCCATTCTTTATGTTTCTGAAGTGCTCTTTTTTACGAGTTTCCAAGTTCCTTTTTGTTTTTCCTATATATATCCTATTGCAATATTTGCAATCAATTTGATAAATTCCAGATTTTTTGTTGTCTGGGGTATTACGTTTATTATTAGTTAACAGTCTTAGATAATTACCGGCAAAAAAAAAATTGACAGTCACGAAAACAGCTGATGATGACGATAATGTGTCGCCGATACTGCAGTGCTGTGTTTAAAAAAACATAGAAGTATGAGGTAAGAAGAAATCACGATTCATTTAATTATTATTAATTGAACCTCATAATGTTAAAAAATTCCCAAATTTAATATATAAATAGTTAACTCTAGTTAGATTATGTGTTTTGTTGGTATGGGTGACTGTGCTGTAGTGATTTTAGCAAGTGAAGCTATTTTGAATTTGGGTTCTTTGATATGGGTGAACACTTGTCAGTGTGTGTTCTTTTTTTTTATGGTATATTTTTATATATAAATTTTATATTATTTGATTTAGAATGATAGTAGGTATTAAAATGTATTTTTAAATTAATATTTGAAATAATTCTTTGACTATTTCAGCATAAAAATGCATTACCAAAGCCTCAGAATTCTTGTACTAAGTCACAAACTGCCATGAAAATACTGGACTTTGAATTTTTTTTTTTTCTTAGTTTTATACTTATAATTTTTTTCCATTGATTTTGGGCTTAGGAAAAAAAAATTCTGTTTATAAGTCAAGATGGATGCAACATGTTCATCGAATGGAAGATCACAAGATACCCAAACAAATGTTAAGCTGTCAACCTGCAGGAAGAAGAAGATCAGGACGTCCACTCAAAAAAGTTTTGTATGTGTTTCTCTTGAGGCCGATGATGATGAAATTTTTTTTTTTTCTGTGTAGTTTCATACTTAGAATAATTTTTTGGTAGTGGTGCAAGGTTGGACCCTTCGCCACCTTGCTCTGTTTCAGCCTGTGGCTCCAATAAAAATGAAGTCTCCCAACCTTCTCTTCACCTGACTCAATATTGAAAATTGCAAGTGAATTTGCTGGTGAGAACTAGGGGACTACTCCAGCATTTGCCTTTACATTTATTTTACAAATGAAAAAACTTTAACTTTTAGAGTTTGAATGAAAAACCATTAGAAACTTATAACATAACAAATTATTCTCTACTTACAAATAATGATCTGATAAGTTATGCCCCAGGCAAAACATGCCCAGGGTTGGAAAGTCCATGCTCCTCGGATGAAGGTACTCAGTCAGAAGATATCTGTTAATTATTTTATTTTATAATTTATACCACACCTATAATTCCCTAGTAAAGCTGCAAAGCATAGCATGAAAATGCAATGAAGGACCTGCCCTTGGGCAGAATTACTATGGATGGAATTTATACCATCCAGGTGTATGTTCACATTTAGAGTTTAAATTAGAAACTTACATATTGTTTATTTTTTCTTTCACTCACCTCATACTTCATAACACCTCTCAGATCTGGGTTTTGTCACATCATTTGCGACATTCTCAATGCTGTGTCACGTTCACAACTGACATCCAACGGCCTTCTATCCTGTAGACTGACCTCCACGCCATCTGATGGCTGACCAACGAACTTCCAAATCAATCCCCTCTCCTTATAACCGGGTATTTCAAAATTCATAGTTGTGTTTTCATTCTTGCATATGTAAATTTTTTCCCAAATTGTGAGTTCCTTCGTTTTTTCCAATTGTTTAAGTAATTTTTGTTTTGGTTTTTATTCTCATGTTTTTCTGACCAGGCATGTGCAGCTATTGCAGATTTTTTCTGTTTCTCCATTTATAACATTTTCTGTTCTGTTAAAATATTTTTATGGACATCTAGCTTTAAACAATTGAGGGGTCTAGTGATAGAGGGAGCTATGCCACTTTGAGAAGAAATGGAAATAAATTGGGTTTTATAAAGCATTATATTACGAAATATTTTTTTTCTTCTTTAACTTACTGCTATGTAAACAATGCAAAAGGAAATATATAATAGCACCGATTATTTCCTTTCTTCTCAAAGTGGCATAGCTCCCTCTCTCACTAGACCCCTCAATTTTTTTTTGCATGATAATGCATTCTGTCGTACTTATAGAATGCCAGTCATGATTGAAAGTTCAATTTCCTAAATTTCGGGGTTGCCAACCTCTAAATAACTATACTGTAATATTACAAATTACCTACCTAGTGCAGGAAGTAAAACCACTGCCCTTTATGTATGCTAGGTACAATGTATATACAAAAATACGTCCAAAAGAGTAGTGTTAATGTACATTATACGAAACAAATCACTGCATTTTAAATTAACTGAACTGTATTTGAAACAATATTGAAACATTTTTATTATTAATTTAATACTTCTCATATAATATTGAAAGCTGACTTAACAAAAATACAGTAGGTCCACCGGTACCGTATTACAAGTACCTGAATAATTTCTATTCCTTCATTGATACCTTCTTTTAAATTTATCATCTTCAGCATCGGATATTCTGACCACAAACTCGCTGGGGACTTTAATTCTTCACTCCTAAGCACGAAATAAGCAACCATATTTTTTTCACAATTCTTCACCTCCAGCCACTTTCTAAATGAAATGTATGTTTTTTTTTTATATCTTGATTTAGATTTTTCTGGCGCTAAAGAAGCACACCCAACTTCCCACGCTTCTTCAATTTCATCATTTTGATTACCATCATTCATACTTGCTGCCATTTTATGCCTGATTGGTGTCATGGTCTGCTATAGTCTCAAAAATTATTTTCGGCATTTACCGTATATACGTTGAGCCAGACTGCTAATGTCAGTCAGTTGTTTATAATGAATGCAAAAATTTCCAACAAAGATGTTATTATTTTACTATTATTTATTATTTTGAAAACACCATCGTGCAAAAATAATGTAAAACACACGTTGGTGAAATGTTTTACCCACCTCACTTCTGTAGAAACCACTTCACAACCTCACATTGTAATATACTATTTTTTTAAAATTATAATAATAATAATAATAATGATATATGAATATATTGGAGAGCAAGAACACTAATGGCTTCGTTGCCAAGGCCGAGCATTTGAAAACAACAACAACATGATATATGAATAAATTGTAAAAAAGTGATGAAATATTATAATCCTAAAAATTAAAATAATTTCAAGCAGCTAATAATATCATAAGTGATTTCAAAAAGAAAATTCAAACACAGACTATTTAACAAACAAAAGATTAATAATAATCATCATCAACATCAAGTAATATTTTATCACTTTTTTACAATTTATCCATATATCATTATACATTTATAAAATATATTATTTTATATCATTTATCTCAATTCACTATAAATGTCTTTAAGGTTGTATACATTTTATTTAAAAAAAACAAGAAATTATAGTGATAACAACAATCTCAAAAACCTGCTGCCACTCCTTGTCTTCTTGAATCTGAATATGCATAAATTTTTCCATCTTTCATAACAATTCCAGATACAAAAGAAAGAAATGGATTTAATTCCTTTACTTTATGCCCAATTTTCTTCAATCCTTCAATTATATTCTGAAACAACAATATAGATTTCCAAAATTAATAATAGAATCTGTTAGTGGAGAAAGGAGCCATGTTGCTTATTCATTTGTTAATGAATTATTATTAATCTGACCAAGGCACATCTTTCAATGTTGAAAAAATTGTATCAGGCATATTCTAGTGATAAAAATTACACATCTCTTTTTTTTTTTTTGCCAGAAGGAAGAAGGGAATATGATTAGATTAGATTAGATTAGATTTATTTAGCCTGGTGGAATTAAGGCCATGTGGTCTTCTCTTCCACTCACCAGGACAAACATATATTACATGAGAATATACAATCACAATTAACTCTAATATTAAATACTAAATAAAAATTTGATCAAAAAGATATCTATTATATTACGATCTATAATGCAACCAGATAATGTTAGTTAAAATTAAGACTAAAAACTAATAATAAAGTGTATACAAGCAAGACATATTAAAATGTCCCTGTCTAATGTTTATAAAAAACAAAGAAAAATAAAGAGATACAGAAAACTAATTTTACATTTTTACAATATTTAGAACAAAAGAAAATATTTGTTAATCTTAATATTATTTTCATAAATAATTAAATTTATTAATTGTTAAAGGAATACTATCAGTGAGGTGTATAAGTTAGTTTGTTATTAAATAATTCTTTAGTTTGTTTTTGAAGGATGTTATAGTTTGACAGTCTCTGACATAGGGCGGAAGGGAATTCCATGTTTTGGTAAGTGAGACCGTAAAAGATAATGAATAATACGCAGTGTGATGAGGATGGATATAAAGGACAATGTGCTGATGGGATCGAGTGCCAAGATTATGTGTGTCGGATAGTCTGATGAAGTGGCGTGATAAATAATTAGGCGATGATGTGTGAAGTATTTTATAGAGAAGGGATAGGGAATGGACAGTTCTACAATCTCTTAGACGAAGCCACGATAATTGTTCCAGGGACGGTGTAACATGGTCAAATTTGCGAATACCACAAATAAAACGTGCGCAAGAATTATGAACAAGTTGTTTCCTGCTGTGAGTTTACTACATATGCACAAAAGAATATAGCAATTTTAAAGGTGTTGATTTATACTTTAACTATCTATGACAAAAACAAAACTCACGTTAAATGAAAGAGTAACATCTCCAGTTTACATTATAAGTTCATAGTTGTTCAATGTGAGCCCCGTTTGTTACATGACACACATCCAACCTGTAGGCTAATTCTTCCCATACATTAATAAGCTTGTCTGGATTGATGGCAGCAACAGCTTCCCGAATCCTGTCTCTCAACTCGGGCAGGTTAGTTGGCAATGGAGGCATGTAGACTCTATCTTTACAAAACCCCAAAGGAAAAATCAAATGGGTGAGATCCAGAGATCTAGGAGGCCACTGGAGATAAGTCCTGTCATCTGGAATCCAGTAATGACAGTGTGCAAGATCTTATGAAAACCCTTACATATGCATCCCTACTGTTTACAATTGTTACAGGCTCTAAAGCCTTCTGATTACACTGACTTTGCGGTTGAAATATTGCAGCAGCAACATTCTTCTCAGACACCCTTGGTCGTCCCACACTTTTGCCTTTACACTGACAACCAGTCGTTGCAAACTGATTATGTCATCGACAGATGATGTTGGCATTAAGGCGATCACAATTAAACTGCACAATGAACTGTCACAACTGATTTACAATTCTCAAACTGCAAAACACAAAACGCTTTCTGTTGAGGAATTGCTATCTTTGTTATTATTGTTGCCATAGAAACAAAACAAAAGAAAGCTATCCGCTCACTCATACAACTAAAATTATCTTCTTTCCTGTTTCATTTCAGTCTACACACAACTTTCTACTCCTCATCTAAGTGATAATATTATTTATTAAATTAATATTAAGAAGCTAAAGCTGTTACTATGATTGAAATAAGCATATTAAAGTACACAACTAAATTATTGTAATCAAATGGTAAAGAGAAAAATTTATGCCTGAACCGGGAATCAAACCCCGAACCTTCAGCTTTCCGTGCTGATGCTCTTAACCATTGAGCTAATCCAGGCTTCCTTCCCATCCAAGCATAAATCCTTCCTTTACCTTACTGTCTTGGTCCCACATTCAAATGCTATGAATCATCATTCACAAATACACAATGAATGGCTTCTACCTGAAGAAGACATGAAGGGACTCCACATAGCTATAGCATTATTTATTAAATTAATATTAAGAAGCTAAAGCTGTTACTATGATTGAAATAAGTATATTAAAGTACACAACTAAATTATTGTAATCAAATGGTAAATAGAATGTGGGACCAAGACAGTAAGGTAAAGGAAGGATTTATGCTTGGATGGGAAGGGAGCCTGGATTAGCTCATTGGTTAAGAGCATCAGCACGGAAAGCTGAAGGTTCGGGGTTCGATTCCGGTTCAGGCATAAATTTTTCTCTTTACCATTTGATTACGATAATATTGTTACTTGAAACTATTATATTCTTTTATGTACACCCTGTATATATGTTAATTACAAATATTGTTTTGTTTCAAAAAGTGGTGCACCTTCTACTGCGTAATATTTGTTTTTTGGATGTATAATTCCTAGGTTCTTATGAAATTGCAATAGGAAGTAACATTATGAGGTTCTTCTTAATAAATAAGTCTGCCTTCATCTTGCCTCTTATTGGTTGTTTCTTGTAGGGCATGTTTCAGAGCATCTCTGCTCTATCTTCAGCTTTGTTGGTCCTGGATGTTGATTCCTGTTCCCTCTTTTTCTGGCCTAAAGAATTTGCATATTAAATCTCTCTCCCAGGAATTTAAAAATTCATGATTCTCTCTAACTAATTTTTTTTGGAATTTTGAACTCCAGCACGATACTATAACACTAAACCAACAGCTTATTAACCCTTTGCTGGCCCTAACGCTCCGAAGCGCTCGAGATTTAAATGTGTCCTGCCAGCCTAAACGCTCTAAAGTGCTCTTGATGAAAGCATCTTAAAAATATTGCGTCATGCGTACAGAACAAGTGATCTCTTTATGTGGGTGTGATGAAATCACTTAGTAGGCATTCCTGCACATGTGTAAATATGAACCAAGGATAAACACTTATATAGGTCACTGATGATGAAATTCAAAAGTGAGTTACTTCCTGAGGGCTCAGTTGAGGTTGAAATCATGACATCTACATCTCGCACATCGCTTAAAAGAGTAAGAGACGTGGATGCACTTATAGTTGTGGCACTACAAGGGCAAACAGAAAGAATTGGCCAGCCGAATTTAGAAAACCAACTCTTTTGAAATTGAAAAGGGGCGAGTCCAGAAAAATGCAGCATGAAGATGTGACGGCGGTAGTGTGGCAAGACAAACGTGTTGTTTTTCTCCTTTCCATGAATTCCGATCTCCAGACTTATGGTTCAGTCACAAGAAAAACAGGAAAAGGCAATGAAGAAATAGAAGTTCCATGTCCTAATACCATCATAAATTACACGAAGCACATGGGAGGTGTGGATATAAGTGATCAGAAACGCGAATATTATGGTGTTGGCCGATTTTCAAAAAAATGGTGGAAGTTTCTATTATATTTTGTCCTAAATGTGTGTATTGTGAACTGTTTCATCTTATATGACCTGACAAAACAGCCCTCGAGTACAGCGCACAGAAACAGGCAACTGACCTTCAGATGAAACTTGGTGCGTCAGCTAATACGTACGTTCACGTCTTGCAAGCGTACAGGCAGGAAGAGAAGTTTGCCCATTGGAACTGCATCCCCTAAACTTTTTCATTCTTTGGAAAAAATATCAGACCGTGCAAAAGTGTCTGCTTTGTGTATAGAGAAAAATAAAAAAGCTCCATCTGGAAGGGATAAACAGACAACATTTAAGTGTAAATAGTGTGACCTTCCATTGTGCCGTGTGGAGTGTTTTTTTGGAATACCACCAGCAGCGAAATGTGGAGGTGCAAAATTAAGTGAGTACGTTATTACATGCGTAAATATATTAGGAATTAGATAAAAAAAATAATTATAATCCTATCTTTTTCAGTTTAATTGTTATGATTTTTTTTCTTAAGGAGGAACATAGATTCTGCTATAGGTATTTAAATTTAAATGCCCATTTAAAAAACCCAGCCATCTTGTCCTAGTAGGAGGATGGTAAATGGGAACGGCAAAGGGTTAATACCATTGTGTTGTAGGCCTTCTTCATCTCTTAAAAATTTGATGACATTCTCTAGTGCAAAATTGAATAGTAGAGAAGATAATGCACCTCTTTGCTATAACCCATTGTGAATTTCAAAAGTATCTGAAAACTTAATTTGTATCATCTTGTATTAAAACATCATTAACATGGCATATATTATGTGATCAAGATATCAACAGAGATTAATTAAACAACTATATAAATGGAATCCCACCGGAACTAGAGCTGTTGGTAGACCTAAGATGAGATGGCAGGATGATGTTTGGGAGGATCTGAAGAAGATGAGGGTGACAAACCTGAAATTGGCAGAAGATAGAAGAGTCTGGAGGAAGATTATTGAGAAGGCCAAAACATTCAATTTTGAAGTTGTGCCTTAAGATGATGATGATCTGAATTTAATTTTTATCATATTATTTGTATTAAAACATCATTGGCATGGCATATTTGTGATCAAGATATCACCGATAGTGAAAAAGAAAGTGATTTGAATGTAGCACATTTGAAAACACAGTAAGTGAGAAGATATTTGGGAATGTTGTGATTTTTGCACCAGCTGGGAGCAGAAAAATCAATCATGAAGTATGATCTGACGGACTGTAGATACTTTGGCCAAGTTACTTTTTAAATTTAGTTTTAAAAGATAAAGAAATATTGTATTCCCTCTACCAAACTTTCTTACCTCAGGAATTCCATTCTCATATTCAATATGCATTGGAAATAATTGATGATGCATTCTTGGTTCCTCAATTGCTTCTTTTATTGTCATATTAAACCAAAGGACTTTCGCAGCAACCTGAAAATAATTATTACTACCCGTGAAAAATTAAAATCAATAATAATATCACCTATGATAATAACAATAATAATAGTAATTTTAAGAAAACTGAATATTTAACATTGAAAATCGAAGATAATGAAAAGCTAGATATTGAACCAAGAAGAAATTCACAAAGTAAATACATCTAAATATTTGTGGGATCCATTTTAGAAACCGATAAAAGCAGCTCAAAGTTAACAGGAAGGAAAGCATGAGGATAGTAATACAAGCAGGAGGGCTAAGTATTGAAGGTGCCCAAGATCGTAGACTTTGGAGGTTTGGCACGGGAAGACGGCAGAAGCTCTAAAATCTAAAATTCTGAAGATAGATAGATGGAAGCAGCTCAGGCAAAATTGAAAAAAAAAGAATAAGTTCAGGTAAAAAATAATTGATACATTGAATTCAACTCTTTGGAGCAAGAATATTGTAAATAACTTAAAAAGAATAATTTATAAATCCTTAGTTCAAAGTGTAATGTTATGTGGAGCTGAAACTTGGATATTAGATAGGCCACGTGCAAATGCAAGTAAATTATTGGACTATTGTGTAGAGGGATAAGAAAATGAATAATGGATGAAATTAGAAACGAAAGAATTAGACAGATGATAAAAGCTGATGTGAATATTCTTGAAATAATTGAGATGGTTTGGACACATTAAAAGAATGGAAGAAGACAGAATTGTGAAAATTATTTTGGAATCAATGGTGAAGGCAGAAAGAGAAGAGAAAACCCACAGGAATGATGGATGTATGGAATCAGGAGTATGAACAGAATGGAATTCACAGAAGGAAATATGCAAGACAAGAATTTTTGGAAGAATGAAGTTATTTTAGGTTGATGGAAAAACTACTGTAGTGTAGAAAAAATCTACACACAGAAGAACAAAGAGAAAATTATACTTACTTACTCTTACTTACTTACTCACTGGCACTATCGAACTCATAGGTTCATGGCCATGCGGACATAAGCTCTCCATACATCCCTATCCTGAGCTAATGCTTTCCAATCATTCCCTGTATAATCTACTTCCCTCAAATCATAGTTAATGTTATTCTCCCACCTCATTCTTGGTCTACCAACTGGGCGTTTTCCCTCTGGCTTTCCTACAAGAAGCTTCCATGCAAGTCTTTCATTCCCCATACGTGCAACATGTCTTGCCCATCACAGTCTACGAGACTTACTCACTGGCACTATCGAACCCGTAGGTTCATGGCCGCGCGGACATAAGCTCTCCATACATCCCTATCCTGAGCTAATGCTTTCCAATCATTCCCTGTATAATCTGCTTCCCTCAAATCATATGAATTTTGAAATTCCCAGGAACCTAATTAGCAAATTTCTACCACAGAAAGAGGGAACAGAAATCGAGATCCAGGGCCGACAGCATGGGAAAAACCAATCTGTAGCTACTGAAGATGATGCTAACAAGCCTTGAAACTTATGTCTAACAGAAACAGTGATATGAGGTTAGAATTATATAGGCAATACTTTTTATTAACAATTACTTTCAATGAAAGAATGAGTCACTTCTTCTCTTACCTCATACTCTATGGGAATTGCAGTTTTCAAGAGGAGTTCCCATGTTTGAAAAAACATAGAATATGAGGTAAGAAAAGAAGTGACTCATTCTTTCATTGAATTAAGAACCTCGTAATGTTATTTCCCATATTTAACTGTGAACAATAACTTTCTTGGAGAATGATACCTTATAAGTAAAAAGAACATTAGAGAAGTCTTTTAGATTCATAGTTAAATATGGGAAATAACATTATGAGGTTCTTAATTCGTAAATGAATGAGTCATTATTTAACATCTTACCTCATATTTTATGTTTCTTCAAACACGGGAGCTAGTTTTCGAGAGAAGGATGTCTCATTTTCAACCGACATGATTCCAACGAAAATCCGGTAGTCATAATGTCGGTTGAAAATGAGAGACATCATTCTCTTGAAAACTAGTTCCCGTGTTTGAAGAAATATAAAATATGAGGTAAGATGTTAAAAAATGACTCATTAATTTACGAAGTCTTTTAGAAATGGTTAAAAGTTGTAGCCGTGCCCATACCAGAGCTGTAGATGATGTAATTTTTGTTTCCACCAGTTCCTCTGCTATAAGTTGAACATCGCCTTTCATATCAATGAAAATAGAAGGTACCATGGATGATACTGGCCTCTTTCCTGGTTTGATGAAATTATTTGGTGAAGGTGGCATGCCAAAACTATTGATTATATTTGGGAGAACAAAGAAGTCATCCATTTCATTATTTAGAATTATCCCTGTGCTTTTTGATCGTACCACTGCTCCAAATCTGTAAACAAATAATGATATAATAATAAATAATTTGTGATCAAGTTAGAAGCACTGTATACAGCAGAAACACTGTCCATTAATTTCAAAGGCCAAATGAAGAAATTTGAGCTAACTCTAAATGCGACAGGCCTAGAAGGCCCTTGGTCTACCAGCTGGCTGCTGGCCTAACATCTAAATGTGTTAAACACAGAGGTAGACCGTCATAAGCCAGTGTAGAGGTGACATATAGTCAGCATGTCGGATCCCCCAGCCATTATAGCTGGTCTTCTCGACCTGGAGTCTGTACTTATTGCAATTACCCAAAATGCCTCACGATGCTGGGTAGGCACCAGTCCCACATTGGCCGAAATTCCATGAAAAAATTTCTTCCTCCATGGGACTCGAACCAGCCCAAGACTCGTAGCTCTGCACCAAGGCATGTTGCCTTAACCACTCGGCTACGGTGCAGGACAACTTGAGCTGAAGGGAAGGAAAATCATAGGACCAAAATTTCAAGATAATAAAATAATATACATCAAGAATGAAACTCTCTATTAAAAAAATTGAAAACCTTTCAGATATTATGTGAAAAAGGAGAATAAAGTTTTACGAACATCTTCTCAGAATTAAATCTAACAGATTAACCAAACAAATCTTTGATTTTTTCCATAATCGCAAAACAAAACCCAAATGGTTTAAAGAAGCTGAAAAAGACCTAATGGAATTAAAGATTACAGAAAATCCACTAATCGATCAAACAACTAAATTAATCGTTCAAGATGAAAACATAAGATACAAGATAAATCTAAACAAAAATCCAAATGTATTTGAAGAAGAGAGGAAAAGAAGATCAGACAGAATGAATAAATACTGGGCACTAAGAAAAGAATAATACACAGAGAAATGGTTGATCCAACATACCCCAAAGAGGGTGAAACAAATTTAAAAATAGTTTATAACATATTCTTATAGTTTGATGAGAAAAATTATACAGTGGGGTTTGAACCCAGGACCTTTGGTTTTCTAGGCCAATGCTCTACCACTGAGCTACCTGAGAAACTCCAATCTAAACGCAAATTTTTCTGTTATAAATTTTGCGTTTAGATTTTACTATTATTTTGAAAACACCACCATGCAAAAAAATAATGTACAACGCACATTTTCCTCGATTATGTAAAAACCACTTCCCAACCTCATATCGTAATATACTATCATTTAATTAAATTTGCACTAAGAAAGTGCATGATTAATTTTACACAGTTGAGTTTGTGTGGACATTCAAGACCTAATTTCATGAGGACTGTTGCTCATAGTTATAGAAATATTATACTTGCAGGAATTAATTAAGTTCCATGATTCGAGACATTCTTTTCTCGAGAGTCAACTCGTCCTTATGAGATATTAGATGCGAGTGTTTGGTCTGTCCTCATGAACTTGTATCAAAGTCAGGACCCTTTATTACCATATGTGGTTGTACATCCTAACTCTGATTTTTATTGGCTAGAATTTTCAATCACATGTCTTCTAGGATCGGCCGCGGTGGACTAGTGGTTATGCTCCTTACCGAGGGTCGTGGGTTCAAACCCGGCTGGGGTCAATGGATTTTTTAGAATGGAAAAGTCCAAGGAGCAAGTCCTCCGGGAGGGACTTTAAGCCATTGGTCCCGAGTCTGAAGATTTTCAGGCTCGTAAAAGATCCTTAAGCCTGAATGAAAAAGCCTCTAAGCAAAATTTACCAAATTTTCCCATCCTAGTATTACCTTGGTTTCCTAGATGTCAATATGAGGCGGAATGCTGACCACGGACCACTCAAATGACATCTATACGAAAACAAGTGTAACTAAATTAGTATGTTCAAATTCTTCCCTGTAGGGGAGAGCGCCTAAATCTCTGTTAAGGGAAACATGGGCTTACAAGATTACAAGAGAAGATGTCTTCTAGGGGCATAAATTTTATTAAAATACCACCTACTTTTTTCTTCCCATGAGTAGTGGAACATGTTTACCAAATTTGGACTTTCCAAAGTTGTAAATTTGGAAGTTTGAAATTTCCTAAATGTGAGATTTTCAAATAAACTCAGCTTAAGGATTCTTAGTCTTATTAAAGGCTACATATTTACAGGCCCTTCACATAAAAGGGTTGCTCGTGTTCTCTTCTGCTTACCATGGGACCTAACACTGAAAATTTCCTCAATAAGATATTTAATTTATTTTATATTCCCATTCATTCTGATATATTTTATCTAATTTACATTGCTTTTAATTATTCTCCTATTTTATTTATTAATCTTATTCATATATGGGGTCATATATATATGTTACAGTACTTACGGTAAATTGATGGTGGTTGTGACAGAAACAGCGTCACCATTTGGTGCCAACACTGTAATGTGGCTTGTACCATGATCTTCAGGCATTATTACATCAGCATCGTAGTATGCAGGGTCTTGTGAAGTTTTGCTGTTGCTTATTTTCTGTCTAATTGATTCAGCATATGATTTTGATGTTAACTGCTGTATAAGCTAAAAGAAATACATTATTATTGATTATTATAGTCAAGGTGCTGATAATAAATAAGTATTTAGAATTTACAATAGAAACTAAAAACTGGATTAGTAGATATTAACCTAATGGCTTATTTTAGGAAGTAATATTCTGAGGTTCTTTTAATCAAGTTTATTTGGAGTCAAGAAACATCTTACCTCAATTTAATGTTGATTTGTTCTCGAACATGTTTCGATATATTCTTAATCAAGTTTATTTTGAGTCTAGGGCAAGCTGAAGATTATATTGAAACATGTTCGAGAACAAATCAACATTAAATTGAGGTAAGATGTTTCTAGACTCAAAAAACTTGATATATAAAGCTATTGTTCTTTTTCCAATTCTCTCAAAAGACAAATTTACTTTTACCAAAAACTAGCATAAGTCAATTGAAATTAAATATACAAAACAGACAGCAGTAAAAAATCTGAAATTTATCAAAACAACTATGTAATATGGAAAATACTAGAAGAAATTCAAAGATTGGAATAAAAGGACACATTAGAATTAACTTTTTTTAGGAATTAACACTGAAATATTATATATTAAATTTGGGAATTTTTAACATTATGAGGTTCAATTAATAAGAATTAAATGAATCGTGATTTCTTCTTACCTCATACTTCTATGTTTTTTAAACACAGCACTGCAGTATCAGCAACCCATTGTCGTCATCGTCCAGTCGTGAAAACAGCTGACGATGACGACAATGGGTCACCGATACTGCAGTGCTGTGTTTAAAAAAACATAGAAGTATGAGGTAAGAAGAAATCACGATTCATTTAATTCTTACTGAAATATTATCTCATATTCTTCTTCTTAGACTAGTTCCAGTTTCTTCTTCGGATCCATCATCAGTATTTTTGCAACCGTTATGTCATCCTGAATAGCTGCCTCTTGCTCCCTCTGTTAGTAGATTGAAGAACCTCAAAATCAAATCATTTTCGCTGGGAATTTGAAACTACATTCATTTCTCCTCTTTTTTTTTTTAATGTAGATTTTTTCCCAAACTGTGAGTTCTTTACAAGGATCCGAAACTAGTCTAAGAAGAAGAATATGAGGTGAAGAGATAAAATTTTATGAATTAAATTAAACCTCATTGTGGTTTTTTTTTCCCCTATGTAAGTTCAAGATAAAATTTTACTTAAATTAACACTTTAGAAATATAAAACATGTAAGAAAAAATAAAAAAATTCTGCAATGCTGCTTTTTTATGAAAAATCATTGTATTGAAGAGAGGAAAGAACTACTTTTTTAGGAATTAACCCTCATCATTAGGGAAAGGATTTTGAGGTGCGGCACCTTTCCAAAAATATAGCTGTTTTCATACTAATAGTTCAATATGTGTATTTGGAGGGATGAAATGAAGCAAAATTAATACAATTTGTTGCATCTTTTCGTGAGATTACTACATTTTGCACTTTTCCCTCTTTTTTTTATGCTTCAGCACCTTTTCCTCCACTCTTCTATGTGTTTTTAAAAGATAGGACAGTAAAATGTATATTTTTCTTCTTGAACAGCTTTTTAAAATCTCAACCAGAAGTCAACAATATTAAATGAATTTTAATATATATAATTCATGTAATTTATACCCCAGAAACAATGGCCAATCTGCAGTGCGAAGTCAACAATAGTAAATAATCCATCCATAGTAATTCTGCCTGAAGGCAGGTCCTTTACTGCAATCATAGCATTTTCATGCTAAGCTTGCAGCTTTACTAGGGAATTGTAGGTGTGGTAGCTTCCCGTTGCTTTCCACACTGGTGAAGGATGATGATGATGGCCATATAATTTCGAGAACTATTTGGGCCTTAAAGTTTTCCTGACATTTGTCTGACAGGCGAGGAAAAACCCAATAAAAACCTCACCCAGAAAAACTGCCCCGACCGGGGATCGAACCTGGGCCCGCTGCATGACAAGGCAGCATGCTACCTCGAGACCACAGCTGTGGACAAGTAAATAATAAATATTAAAATATAATTTATGTAAAGTGCTAGTAATTTATATCCCAGCAAGAATGGCCAATATGTAGCTGTGAAGCAAAATTTAAACTTCAACAGTGTTGCTGTAAATAAGTTCAGTTAATACTGCCAATAATTTAACAGTTTTCTATCTCCCAACTTGTTGTTGGCTGTGTTTTACTAGTCTGAACCATAACTATTTTTATTAGTATTACAACTGGATTTTCACAACAATAACATGGCGAATGCTAATAAGGATAAGTTGTATGCACTTTCAGAAGAATTCAAAATCCAATTTATCAAAACTGATGGCATCATTCTTCGATGTTCCATCTGCAAAGTAAACTATGAATTATCTCTTATGGACTCTATAAAAAAGAAAAAAATTGGTGAAAAATGATTTGCACATTATATAAACAGAATTCATTTAACTGGTTTAAACCTTAATTCAATTGTTTCAGCAGCATCTTTTTTTCCCCTTTTTACGACCAAAATTTGCAACTTAAAATCCTTTCCCTACTCATCATCATCATCCTATTGTGTCCTTCTTTTCGAAGGTCATCATCAATAACAATCAGGGATTATCTGCTTCAGGATAGAAATTGGTCCCTCCATCGCTTCTTAGGTCGTCCAGGGTCTCTTTGTCCTGTGGGTCTGTAGTTGAATAGCTTCAGAGGTAGTCTATTGTTTGGCATTCTAAGGAGGTGTTCATGCCAATTATTTTGGTATATTTGGATGGTTTCAGTTATTGCTGGTGTGTTGAGATCTTTGCGGATATCTTCATTTCGCATGTGGTCATAAAGCGTATAACCCACTAAAGGTCTTAATAACTCTTCATTTCTGCAGCTATTATCCTATTTAATTTACCTGTAGTAAGAGTTCAGGTTTCAGAGCCATAAAGTAGAGTTGGAAGAGCCATTGTTATAAAATTTTAGAATTGTATCTGGGCATACTTTTCAGAAAAGAGTGTTTTTTATTGTTCCTCTATTTGTTATTTCCAACCAAAGATTTCAAATATAAATTAAGAAGAAAAGACAAAAACTCAATCAAGAACCATTATCTGGGAAGAAATATTAAAACATTGAATAGTACACAGAAACTATAAAACATCTACTAAGAACAACAACAGTACTGTCCAGACTGGTGACAACTTTGAATAAACATCTCAACAAAATAGGAATTGCACCAACGATTATGTGCATCATCTGTAATACCAACTCTGTGAAGTACATAGAGGAGATTACTTGATACAAGACTTGGAAAGGAAGACAAGATTTAATGAACTTTTATTGGGAGACAAGACAATTAAGGGGAGATTAAAATGAGCAATAGTGAAACGAGAAACCAGGAAGAGACATAGAAAAAATTGGGAGGAATTTGTGTCACAATTAGAGAATGATATTACTAGACCCGTACCACAAACATACAAAATCTTGAAAAATTTGAGTTGTGAAACAAAAGACAATCTCAACCTTAATGTCATCCCAGCCAAACAACGGTCAAATTATTTTCAAAATCTATGGACTCAAACTCCAAATGCTCTCACTTTACCATCATCCAATAACACCTCTACAGACTTGATTACAGAGGAATAACTATCAGAAGTATTAATGAAAATGAGAATCAACAAAGCTCCTGGAGAGGATGGAATCAGTATTGAACTATTTAAAAATGCAAATCCTCTGTTTTTAGACAGATTTCTAACATTCTTAAATAAACTATGGGAAGGGAGAGACATTCCTGTAAGTTGGACAAAATCTATTGTAATACCAATATTTAAAAAATATTTAAAAAAAACTGTGAAAATTACAGAGGCATCGGCATACTAAATACTGGATACAAAATGTATGCCAATATAAATAAGAACAAATTATACAAACAACTTAACAGCCTCCTCAGCGAAGAACAGAATGACTTTCGTAAAAGTCGATCCTGCTGTGATGATTATTCCTCCATGATATTATTAATAGAAAAACACAGGGAGTTCAATGTAGAAACACATTTAGCTTCTGTGGACTTCAAAAAAGCCTTCGACAAAATAAATAGGAATAAACTGTTGGAAATTTTAGCTGACAACAATCTACCACAACAGCATATTTTAAATTTATACAATATCTATAAAACAAATTTGATTTCAGTTTGAGTCAATAACACACAAACAGAATTGATCAAAATTAATAGGGCATAAGACAAGGATGTGGCCTGTCGCTCTTGCTCTTTATCATATACATGGATAGAATACTCCAAGATTGGCAACAGATGAGACACGGTTCTATCCAAATTAATAGAAATCATAAAATAGACTCTTTGCTTTTTGCAGATAATTTGGTATTAATAGCTCCAACAGAAACAGATTTACAGTATTCTATACACAATTTTAATATAATTGCAAAAAGGCACAATGTGGAAATCAATACAAAGAAAACTAAAGTGATGGTCTTTTGTGGGAAATACCCTATACCTAGCAAAATAGTTTTGGACGCTGAAATTTTAGAATGAGTAAATGAATTTAATTATTTGGGTTATAATTTAACATTTCAAGATGAAGCTGATACATCAAAGAAAATCACAAATTTTACAAAAACAATGGGGATAATTAACAGTATAATGAAACCATCTTTAGTACAAAAGAACACAAGATTATGGCTTTATAAGGTTCTCGCAAGACCAGCATTAAGATATGATAGTGAAGCATGGACAATACGAAGAAGAGATGAAAGCCGAATAACAGCAAATGAGATGTGATTTATGCACCCTACAGCAGGCTATACAAAATGGGACCATAAAAGAAATGAGGAAATTATGGAAGAGTTGGATGTAGAACCGATTCTTCACCATATACAAAACTACCAGAACAACTGGAAAGCCCATCTTCAACGAATGCAGTCTCATAGAATTCCAAAAGCCATGCTTCGTTACTGCCCCCAAGGCAAAAGATCGCTGGGACGTCCAAAAAAGCGCTGGATGGAAAATTCCTCTTTGAGACCGTAACAGGCCACACGGCCTAATACTTGCATGGATGATGATGATGGTTTTTTGTACTTTCAAATAGTTTGAAATATTCTGCACAAATTGATAATAAATATAATTGATATATGTTCATTTTAAGTATTTTTAATAAATTTTTAAAAGTTAGGCTACATCACTAATTTGACACAACGAATGTTCTTCTTAAACTGGTTTTTTTGACAAACTAAAATTTTCATATAAAAGACCCATTTTCTCAGAAACTATAAGAGGTAAATATATGGACATTTTTACCATATATAGTACTTACATCTGTTAATATTGAACCACTTTGGTGCTCTTACAATTATAGTTGTTTTTTTTTTCTACATGAAAACTTTCAAAAATTAAAAAAAAATTATATTTCCAAAAGTAAGAACAAATGTAACTCAAAAGTGCTTCAGTAAACTTATTAAACATGTATCTGAACAGTGCAAAAAATTCACATTTATTAAATTAATATTGAGAAGCTAAAGCTATTACTATGATACAAATAAGTAAATTAATGAACACAATTAAATTATTGTAAATCAATGGTAAAGAGAAACATTTTTTGCCACATTTGTCACATTTACCTCAAATAGTTTCTGAGAAAAAGGTTTCAAAGTTTTACATTTTAACATTGTTGGGATAGGGCTTTTAATCTCCCCTTAATGACTTAAGTCAACATCCAACCACTGGAAAACAACAAATTATTAAATTTTGAAACACTCTATACAAAAATAATTAAAGTAAAGTGATCCCACAACAGGCCCGGAGGCCCTTGGGGTAGTAGGAGGTTAAGGCTCCCACTTTTTCTGGACAATCGGCACTTTATGTCAGCCGTGTTGTCAGCCCTGCGTGACGGCCGCCTTTACCCCCCAGAACAAGCGTCTGGTACTCATTTCCATTAGAGGCTGAGTCGACCCCAGGGCCATAGTGCCGCCAGAGGGTTTGGGTAAGTTTAAAAATCCTGACCCCAATGGGACTTGAACCCTCGACCCTCTGGCTTGTAGCTCAGTGCCTTAACCACTATGCTACTTACACAGGATAATTACAAATGATTTGTCAGATTTTAATTGGTTGTATCCATCCATAGTAATTCTGCTCAAAGGCAGGTCCTTCACTGCAATCATAGCATTTTCATGCTATGCTTGCAGCTTTACTAGGGAATTGTGGGTGTGGTAGCTTCCCGTGGCTTTCCACACCGGTGAAGGATGATGATAATGATAAGGATGATGGCCATATGATTTCGGAGACCATTTGGGCCTTAAAGTTTTCCTGACATTTGTCTTACAGGTGAGGAAAAACCCCGATAAAAACCTCACCCAGAAAAACTGCCCCAACCGGGGCTCAATCCCTGGGCCACTGCATGACAAGGCAGCACGCTACCTCAAGACCACAGCGGTGGACAACTGGTTGCATAAACCAAGCTATAATACATATAACAATGAATGCGAGTATATCAGCTCTTTCATTCCCTTGTGTTCCACAATTAAAATTGTTCTATGTTGTACACATCTAAGCAATATTGAATTTCTTTGCGGTGAAGGTGACTTACCTTTGTTACAGTGGCCTCCTAGATTCCCCGACCCGACCTGACGGTTTGTGACTTTTTTTGGGAGTACATAAAAGACAAAGTATATGTACCACCACTGCCAGCAACTGATTACGCATGTATTTATGATGATTACCGGGGATATGATACTCTGCGTATGGACAAACTTCAGTATCGCTTAGACATGTGCCGTGTAACCAAGGGTAGCCACATAGAACACTTGTAAAACTAAACTTTCAGAGTTTCTCTTTTATTTGATATATCATTCATTGCTGTATGTAGTATAGTTTGGTTTATAAAACCCATTAAAATGTGATAAATAAGGTAACAATAAAATACAGGATAATGCATTATAAAAATGCAATAATGCACTAACAATTAAAAAAAATGCACTAAAATTAAAAAATGCAATATGATATTTATAAAATTCACATTTGCAGGTAAATATAATGTGTTCACATTTTTAGTCCTGCATTCCAATGTACAACTGCTGTAGATCGTCAAAGGAGAAACAAAACATTTTTTATTGTTTCTTAATAATGACATGTACACAGAGAAATTACTTTCCACTAAAGGTGTATATTCATCAGTAATGCCACAAGTGATTTCCAATTTATCTAGAGAATTTGGAAATCAAGAGTGGCATTTGTTAGGACTATTTAACAAATAAAATTAAGCTGTTTACTCACAAATCATTATTTAAATATAGTTATTTTAAAATATTTATATATTTAATGTAAACGGCGATGTTTGAAAACAAATGAGAAACGATAGGTACGCTTCATCTGCTTCTTTTGTTTATGACTGCAACCAGATCATACTATTTATTGCCAAAGGAACGCAATATTGTAAGAATGCTCTCTAGTGGAGAAAAAATGAAATGCATCAAACTGTATATTAATTCATTTCTGATGTATGATGTAAATATGAGAATTATATTTTTTTGGTGGTATAATAAATTGCTACAAATGTTTTATATTAACTCCTGCAAGCGCTATGTGTTGACATCTATGCACTATATATACAATCTGGTAGCCGTATTTCTTATAGGCTCAGTCACTGCAAACTAATGGTCAGACCTGTTCAGAATATTAAAAAGGAGGAGCTTTCTTTAATATGGTAAATATAACACTGATAAATATTTTGTGAAACACGACTCTGATTGGTTGTAAAACAGAAATCATTGAAACATGATTGGTCATTGACTCCCATTTGGGGCATGAGTTAAATAGTCAAAATAAACTATATCAGTCGATTGTAAGTCCTTTGTAATAATTTTCACCTGACAAAACATCAGCTATTGATAACAGCATATCAAATGTTTTAATTTTACTCAAAATCATTACTATTTTCTTCAATACACCCATTCCATTTCCCCACTCATTTCTTTCTAGATCATTTACTACAGTTTTCTAAATTCTTGCCCTAGTGATGAACCATTTGTAATTGCCCTGTATTTTTGTGAATAAAAAAATTAACTTACTTCACTTATTGTTTTATTATCAACAAATTTAGGATCTCCAAAGTGTGTTCTTTTACCATAACCATACTTAAACGTCTCAATAATTCTCTGAAAATTTGTAATTGTATTCTTAGTTGGAATAAAACCATTTAGAATGTTAAGTATAAAAATAAGAAGAATTCCTGAACCAGGCAATGGTACTGTATATAGTGTTATATTATCTTTGAGTTGTGTAGTAACAGGAGTTATCCATTCAGGGCTGAAATGTAAAGTAACAAAAAATTATTACAATGTGAAGTTGGGAAGTGATTTTTACAGAAGCGAGGAAATGATTAAAAGCCAAGCGATAGCGAGGTTTTTAATTTCCAAGATTCTGTAAAACACTTCACAAACGTGTGTTGTACATTACTTTTTTGCATGATGGCGTTTTAAAAATGATGAATAATAGTAAAATATTAACATCTTCTCCATTCACCTGTCTGTTCATCTCTTTTTGGTCCAAAAATGCTCCCAAGAACTTTATTCTCAAATACTTGTAATCTCCTTTCCTTCTTTAAGGTAAGAGTCTATGCTTCATATAATTGGTAGAATAACAGTTTTATATATTTTCAGTTTAACATTTTTTTGAAAGGAGTTGGGATGTCAGCAGTCCCTGTAATGCATAATATTTGCTAGTACCATATGAAGGAAATTTCATAGGTAAAACTACAGGATATGCCCTCTTAATATCCTCCTTTCTTAATAAGAATTATTAAAATAATTGAAAATTAAACGTTAAAGTAGTCATATGGATTAAATAGCAACATTGATAAAATTCCATTTCATCCATACTTCTCTATTAAAGAGCGCACTAGGCTGGGAGAGCTAATTGCTATAGCCACAGTGCTAACAGGTGAAAAAGATCATTTTTGCACAATAGTGCATTTTCTCGTGCTTACAGCAATGGCAACCATGATTGAAAGTTCAACTTCCTACTTTTCGGGGTTGCCAACTTAAATAACTATACTGTAATAAATAAAATAACTGTACTGTAATATTACATATTACAAACACATGTGTGGGAAGTAAAACCACTGCCCTCTATGTATACTATGTACAATGTATATACAAAAAATATCCAAAAGATAGTGTTAATACATATTATATAAAACAAATCACTGCATTTTAAATGAACTGAACTTTATTTGAAACAATATCTTCTTCTTCTTCCTTTCAAGTATTAGGCCAAGGCCTGTTACGATCCTATAGAAAATTTTCCCTTATGGGAAATTCTCATATAAGACTTGAAAGCATAATAATAGTCCCTTCGATTGGTTGCTGGCCAAAGGAAGGCAAGACCAGTGATGGGGCTGCCATCTTATAGCCTCTGGTCAGGCTTTCTGGAGAAGAAAAGAAAAGAAGAAATGGAAGAAAGGAAGGACTCCCTAGCCCTCGGATGCCCTAATAGCGTCGGGGTCGAAAAAACAAGAGTTAACCAAGAGAGGTTAGATAGTAAAGTTAAAAGAGTGCAAAACACAAGTAAGTGGAAGAAATGTTTTGCACAGCTTGGGCACCTTGTGGTCGCCATCCACATATCCCCTAGATGAGGACCCCTGAGGGCTTGAAACAATATAAAACAATAAATATGTACTTGCTGCCATTTTACACTAATTGGTCTCATGGCCTCCTGTTATTATATCACTAATTGGTCTCACGGCCTCATGTTGTTTCAACTAATAAACATTGCCCACACTGTTAAGGTTAGTCAATTGTGTTTAATGAATGCAAATATTTCCAACAAAGATGATATTATTTTACTGTTATCTATTATATTGAAAACACCATTGTGCAAAACATAATGTATAATGCACATTTGTGAAGTGTTTTACAGAATCTCGGAAATTGAAAACTTCACTATTGCTCAGTTTTTAAACATTTTCCTCGCTTCTGTAAAAACCAATTTCCAACCTTGCATCTTAATATACTATTTTAATTCTGCTCATGAAGTTTTATTTATATCCTAATGAACAGTACACCTAGTGGAGTTTGTAATTACTAGCAGACCCAGCAAACGTCCTGCCTGAACGTTTAATTATCGTGTCATGGCCAGACGATAAAAAAATATAAGTTACTTTTTTACCATAAAATTCACTAATTAATAAGTTTGCAAGAAAACTCCTCACTGCCATCTGTTTGTGGCTCAAGAAGCATGCACTATGACATCACATTGTTGTCGCGTGGAATATGTCGGTAATGCAGATGACTACACATCTGACATAAACAATTCCTATAATCCGTTTGCAATGCCACCTACTGAGTCCAATTGTGAATTTAAACCATCCAGGGACCCACTCAAATACACACAAAAAATTTAATCATAATTTATTGGTCCAATCATCTAGGCAGTTTTTAATTTTGGATTTCAAGTAATCCTCCACTTCTAATTATTGGATTTCACTCATTTTTGGATAATATCTATCTTGGTTTATTTTAATACGATATACTGATTTTCGTTGTGAACATCTAAAAATCTGACCGCTAGAACGATTTTTTAATTTTCACTTCAGGTGAAATTCTACACCGGGGTCGCATGTTTGGACGCATTAGACAGTAAAATGTCTTCTCTGCTGAGCAAGTTGTATGGTAATACGATTTTGCTTACTCAGAAATCTGTTCATGCGATAATAATTGGTTAAATTTGTAAGCTACCTGCGGAGGTACCTTACATGAGCAACTCAAATTAAAATCCCGAAGGGAACCGAACGGGAACCGATGGTAATCGATGTACTTTGCTGCTTTATCCAACATTTATCCAAGATGTCGGACCTTGAAGACTTCGATCATGTTTTCGGTATACACGGAGAAGAGGAATTTGATAGAGTCTACCAAAGAATTCAACTGGAAGAACAGGAGAATCGGCGTAATATTGCGTGTCGCAGACGTGTTTGTATACGGTATTATTTGCGGGATGCAAGCATAAATGCATTCCTCTATAGCAGACGAAAATAACGGAAGTGGTTTTAATCGCTGAGAATTCTGGGTAATTCGTTGCCAATATTACGAAAACGTCGACGCTCGTGCATGACCGATAAGTCGGCCGTTAATTCGTTCTCAGCAATTGCTCACGGTGAATCAGCTCACTAGTGATTGGAAGTAATTTGAGTAGAGAGTAATGTTCTAACATACGACCCCTAGTGGTTTTAGAGGGTCCAATTGTGAATCCAAACCATCGAGGGACCCAATCAGACATACACACAAAATTTCATCAAAATTGGTTCAATCATTTAGGAGTAGTTCAGTGACAAGTATACGTACAGAAGAATTATATATATAAAGATATCAACACTTTTGAAATTCATATTAAAGCACCGTTGAGGTTATGTAATAAGATGTTAAATATAAAATTGATACCTGGTAAGTCAGTCGTACTCAACTAAATTATTAAACTTCGTCAAGTTATTCCAATATGGAGGCCTTTCAAAAACGTTTCATCTTCTGCATTTTAACTGGTAGTGATGGTGTTGTAGTCTATAGGTTATATAACGGATTTATGTCTGTGGGTATGTTCTCATTGAGTAGGTCTTTATTCTTTGCTTCAATGAGAACATACCCACAGACATAAATTTGTTATACAACCTATACTCACCATCAGTGCCAGTTAAAATGCAGAAGATGAAATATTGTTTTTGAAAGGCCTCCATATTGGAACAACTTGATGAAGTTTAATAATTTAGTTGAGGATGACTGACCTACCAGGTACCAATTTTATAATTAACATCTTATATAAAGATAGTTTATATATTATGTAAAATTGTAGACTTTCACGGCAGGTATTTTGATTCATGTATTTTATGTCTTTCGGGCTAAATGGCCGTGGTCTGGTTTTATTAAAACTCGACGTTTCGTCTACTACAACCAGCACCAATTGAAGAGTTAAGAAGTTCAAAGAGAACACCCAGAATCTCCTGAGGATGTTCTAACGCACTAGTAGAGCGGAAAACGTCGAGTTTTAATAAAACCAGACCATGGCCATTTAGCCCGAAAGACATAAAATAGTTGATATATTGTTTCGTTCTAAGTAAGGTTCATAATTCAATTATAGAACATGAAGAAAATACACACGTTTAAAACTCTATAATGGTTGGTTAATATCTAATCTGAATCATTTGGTGATGATTCAATTTATTTTGCTGCACTCCAATTTTTTGTTTTTTTTTTTCTGATATTTATTTGTATATACCTTGTATTTATTTTAAAATGTGCATTTAGAAGCAAAATAGATGGTGTTATGCATTAACAGGCTATGTGTCAGTATGTAAGTCTCAAGAAAAATATGTTTAAAGTTTTTTTTCTACATTTTGAACTCTAGTAAGAGCTATTTAATTATTTCTGACTTGATAATCACTTATATGATAATATACTCAGTTATGCATCAACAATCTAAGAGTGGGAACATTTGGCGCTTAGCTGCATGATGCAAAATTTAGATTTGCTTTAATGAAGAAATAGTTTCATAACCGTTGCAAAACACAGCATCTCTGATAGGACCAAGAGTGTTTGTATTTTTCTTTAATAATAAGGCTATATCTAAAGATTTGGCACTAAAATATGTGTACTCTTACTTCATCAGCCAGTGCAACAAATGGCATCAATTTTTTAAAAATGGCGCTTAGCCAGTTGATGCATAACATACAAATTAGAGTACTCATTCCATGTTACCTGTATTCAGCTAAGTCTTCCTTAGTAATAATACCTCCTAGTTCTTTTATATCATTTATAAAATTATTCTGTCAGTGATCCATTGTACAGGGCATCAGCTTTTTCCTTTTTGATAATCTCGAGTGTATCAGCCAACTTGAGCCTTTTGAATACATCTCCTTTTTTCCAAACACTCTTTGTTTTCTTGTCTACTAAAATTTCACTGCAAAATAACATTTACTATAGATTATATTGCTTCAATAAGCAGGAGTAAAAAGGAATTAACTTATTCAATCCACAAGTGCAATTAAGACAAACAAAATTTTGATTTGGGGTTCATAGTAGGGTTCGGAAGTTGAGGACCTTTAAAATCCCTATAAAGGACCTCCTTTAAAAGACCTGACGATATCCTAAAAAAGACCTAAAAACTGGAAAAAGGACGTAAAAGGGTTGCAGTTGCTAACGATTGGATAAAGACAAACTCGCCTTCACCCTCTGCTCGACGTAATTTTCACAAAGTGGCAACTTCTTAGAAAATTTGAAGTCGAAATACAATAGTTGAGGCGGTCAGTAGGCTGGTGGTTAAAAATAGTGTGATATTTTGTGAGGGTTCAATAGTTCTTGCGGAACAAAAGTGTTTGCAAATGTGAAAAGTCTTTATAAAGTAAAACTAATTAATGTTTTTAAAAGAAGTTGGAACCTCCATGGTATCTTTACCTTGTTGTGGTGGAGTGGCTTGCGTGCTTAAATGATCCTGAGAGCTATGCCGGCGGTAGCATTGCTGCCGATAGGGTTACCCATGCCAGACTGGTCGAAGGTGATAAGCCAGACGAAAAAAGTACCTTGGGCGAAAGAGTGACGATCTTTCACCGTAAAAATACAACCGTCAAGAAATGCGGACATGGGTTCATCTGGGGTAAAATCTTCCGGAGGTCAAATAGTCCCCCATTCGGTTCTCCGGGCGGGGACTACTTCAGGGAACCCATGCCAAAGGCTCAAACATAGGGACATCTTCCTAGGAACATGGAATGTTTAGGACTTTATACAATAGCGGGGCACTAGAGATATTAACGCGGGAATTAGATAAATCACCCTTGGATATAGTCGCTTTGCAGGAAGTTAGGTGGCCAGGAGTAGGTAGTCAGGAATCAGGAAGCTTTGCATTATACTATGGGGGTGCAGAAAGACCTGCATTTGGAACGGGTTTTTTAGTCAGAAGGAGGATCCTATCCGCTATCCGAGATATTAAGTTTGTTAGTGATAGGATATCATACATAATTCTAAAGGGTAAACGACATGATTTTATAATTGTAAATGTACATGCCCCCACAGAAGATAAAGATGACAAGATCAAGGATGAGTTCTATGAAGAATTAGAATGCATATTTGATAGCCTTTCACGATATCATATGAAAATTGTCTTAGGAGATTTTAATGCAAAAGTGGGGCGGGAAGATATATTCAAACCAACAATAGGCAAATTCAGTCTTCATGAAGATAGTAACGACAACGGGGTTAGATTAGTCACATTTGCCACATCAAAGAATCTCATTGTTAAGAGCACAACATTTCAGCATAAGGATATTCATAAATACACCTGGACGTCCCCGGATGGAGAAACTCGGAACCAGATAGATCATGTATTAGTGGATAAACGCTGGCACAGTAGCATCATTGATGTTAGATCAGTTAGAGGGACAGACTGCAATTCGGATCATCATCTGGTCAGAGTGAAAATCAGACAACGGCTATCGCTTATGAGAGGAACAAACGCTAAAGATGATTCTGTAAAATATGAATTAAAAAACTTGAAAAATGATGAAATGCGGCAAGAATACCAAATCAAAATTGCTAATAGATTTGAAGTACTGGAATATTCAGATGACAATGTGGCAAACGAAGGAGAAACTGATATAAATAAAGAATGGGAGGCTATAAGAGATACTATTAAATTGTCAGCATCAGAAAGCATTGGTTGTTTAAAAAAGAGGCAAAACAAGAAATGGTTTGATGAGGAATGTGCCGACATTGTAAAGAAAAGAAAGCTAGCAAAATGAAATGGTTACACGAGCCAAATGAGGTAAATTTAGAGCAATTGGGTAGTATTAGACGGGAAACCACGAAGTTACTAAAGAGTAAAAAGAGGGAATATTTGAGAGAGAAGATTAATGATCTTGAAATGAATGCAAAAAAATAGGAACATTAGAGAATTATATCAGGGAATTAGTATAGAGAAGAAAGGGTTTCAGGCTAGAACAAACATAATTCGGAATGAAAATGGGGATATGATTGCAGATTCCAGGAGTATATTAAATAGATGGAAAAGTTACTTTAATCAGCTATTAAATGTACATACAGAACAGGACATTGAGGAGGATAATTTACAGACAGCAGAAATGCTAGTCGCAGAGCCAAGTGCATTAGAGGTTGAAATGGCAATAGAAAAATTGAAGATGTATAAAGCATCAGGTTCAGATGAGATCCCAGCAGAACTGATAAAATCAGGGGGAGAAAAATTGATGGACAAGATACGCTGGTTGCTTAGTATGATTTGAGAAAAAGAAGCTCTTCCAGATGAATGGAAAGAATCAATTATCGTACCAATTTATAAGAAAGGAGATAAAACTGATTGCAACAACTACAGAGGCATCTCATTACTTTCAACTTCGTACAAAATTCTAACAAATATATTAGTAAGCAGACTTACTCCCTATATTGATGACATTCTAGGAGATCATCAATGTGCATTTAGAAGAAACAGGTCTACAACAGATCAGATTTTTAGTATAAGACAGATTTTAGAAAAGAAATGGGAATATAATGGTACTGTACATCAACTATATGTAGACTTCAAAAAAGCATATGATTCAATTAAGAGGGAGAAGTTATATAGTATCCTGCTGGAGTTCGGAATTCCTAAAAAGTTAGTTAGACTTATACGAATGTGTCTAAATGGCACAAAGAGTAGGGTGCGTGTAGGCAAACAGTTTTCGGACACTTTTGAAATCCAGAATGGGTTGAAGCAAGGAGATGCACTATCTCCTCTACTATTTAATTTTGTACTAGAGCATGTCATTAAATCTTTAGAGAATGAGGAAGGATTACAACTGAATGGTATTAATAAGCTGTTAGTTTATGCTGATGATGTAGTACTACTGGCCGATAGCGAGGAGATACTAAAGGCCAACACGCACACACTATTGAGTAACACTAAGAAATTAGGACTGGAAGTAAATATCAATAAAACTAAATATATGGTCACACGTAGAAATTCATTATATAATGGAAATGGACAGCTAATGACAAATGAGGGAAATTTTGAGGAAGTGGCTGAATTCAAATACCTAGGAACAATAATCACAAATAGGAATGAGATGCACAAAGAAATTAAACATAGGCTCAATTCTGGAAATGCATGCTATTATGCATTGCAGAGACTTTTGATGTCCCAACTCCTTTCAAAAAACGTTAAGCTGAAAATATATAAAACTATTATTCTACCAGTTATATTATATGGGTGCGAAACATGGACTCTTACTTTAAGGGAGGAAAGGAGATTACAAGTATTTGAGAATAAAGTACTTAGGAAAATGTTTGGACCAAAGAGAGATGAACAGACAGGTGAATGGAGAAGACTACATAACAATGAACTACATGGTCTTTATAGGAAGCCAGATATAATAAGAACAGTTAAGTCTCGTAGACTGCGATGGGCAGGACATGTTGCACGTATGGGGAATGAAAGACTTGCATGGAAGCTTCTTGTAGGAAAGCCAGAGGGAAAACGCCCAGTTGGTAGACCAAGAATGAGGTGGGAGAATAACATTAACTATGATTTGAGGGAAGTAGATTATACAGGGAATGATTGGAAAGCATTAGCTCAGGATAGGGATGTATGGAGAGCTTATGTCCGCGCGGCCATGAACCTACGGGTTCGATAGTGCCAGTGAGTAAGTAAGTAAGTAAGTAAAAGAAGTTGGAATTGAGACTAGACTCTGCAGATTCTTAAATTATACAAAAGCTATAAATGTAGTCAAAATAAGGTAAAGTTGGAAAAAAAAAAAAAAGCAGTTAAAATCTTAAAAAACCATAAAAAAAAGGAGCAATAAATAAAAAAAGTACAAATAAAACCCACCATTTTCTGGCCTACATTGACCCAAAATGTATACATATTATATTGGGTCTCGTCTTCAGACATAGAATAAAAAGGAGGATTTTTCCTCAATTTCCAAGCCCTAGCCATCAGTCTACCAACAGATGAAGAAAGAATCAGTGCTTCATAACAGTTGTCAAAATACTGTTGGAATAATTATTCAGAAACTGATCTAACAAAGAAGACAAAATATGAGATGAAGTTATTATTTTTAGTACCGGTATTAAAAAAAAATTCTAAAAGATAAAAAGGTTGAAAAACACACATGAATCATGGATGTCTCACGGTAAATTAATAAAAAAAACAATATTAGGCAATAAATAGCAATCAAGGAGAAAATGTAATATTGGAAGAAGTAATTCAGATAAAGTAAGTAAAACAAATTAAATATTTGGGATTAATTATAGATAACATTGAAGGTATAGGCAAAGAGAACATAAGCATAGAATTGAATTGAGTGGCAAAATAATATCATCCTTAAATTACATATGGTGGAATAAACATATTTTGAAAGACACCAAAAAATATATTGGTAAATTATTGGTGGAATCTGTTGCAATATATGGAAGTGAGGTGTGGACAATCAATAAGTACTAAAAGAATTGAATAATAGCTCTAGAAATGGATTATTTATGCTAGAAGTGCCAGAAAGTAAAAATTAGAACATGTCAGAAATAAGGAAATTAAAAACATAATGGAAGTAGAAGAAAGCATAATTGAAAGAATTGAGAAGGAATTAAAATGATTAGAACATATTTTAAGAATGGAAGATGAGCGATGACCGAAACAACTATATCAATAGCAACCGACCAGAAAGAAGAAAAAAAGGGAGACCAAAGTTAACATATAAGGATAGCAATGTAAGCAAGAGAGTTAAGCATTGAACATCTCAAGATCTTAGGCTTTGGAAGTTTGATACAGGAAGACGGCAGCAGCTGTAAAAAAATCTTTAATTTATCTTCTTTTAAATTATTAATTTATTACACTGGTCAACAGTGGTTTTGTTGCCCTTGATATAAGATTAATTTCGGATGTATTTATGCTCACAATTCATGAAACTATCAATCATTTTGGAAGATTTGCTCTGGTGTTTTTTTAAATCTTTATTTTCATTTTACACTACAAAAATCGGAAAATATGAAAAAAAAAAAACAGATATATTTACAATGTCAATTGTTTTTCTTTAAATTAGTATGCAATGACGTAAATAGAAAGAAAAATATTGAAAACCCATGTTATACTTCAGTGAAACGACATTTATAAGGTTTTCTTCTATAATTTTTTAGGGGATAATCTCTTTTTTAAAGACCAGCAGTAATCTGCCATCATGTGATGGTCCCATATACCCTGATACCTTTACTACATTACTTTTAGATCCTAGTGAAAGCGCACTCCCTGTTCATCACTATAATTTCCCAAATTATCCGGAAATCTATCCAGGACTGTGGAGAAAGTGTAACTTTATACTCATATTTGCTCCCAGAATCTTGAAGCTTATCAACATGTTTTGCACAATTTCTTTATAATTTGGTGCTTTATAGTTTCCTAGGAAATTTTCTACCACCAATACAAAACCCTTCCAAGCTTCACTTTCCGCAACAGTCATAACTTTGATAAAATTTGCATCTTTCATCAATTGTCGAATTTGAGGACCATCAAATATTCTGCCTTTTAACTTTTACATACTGAGCTTAAGAAATTTTTTACAAATGTATTTGAAACATTTTCCTTCCTTGTCTAATGCTTTGACGAATTGTTTTATCATATCCAGATGCACGTCGTGAGTACTTTAATTTTGTCAAATAACTGAGATCATGGCCGATGTGCGGAGTGAGAGGTGTGAGAGTGGAGATCACATGATGTTTGTATATGCGAAAAAAATGCGCAGAAATCAAATCATGACTGGAAACATAAATTTTATTAGTAATGAGCCGTTTACTGTTTAAGATATAAGATACGCAAAAATCATAAAAACTATAGCACATTCAGCACTTTCTTGAATATATCCGTAAACTGTGCACTTGAAAACATAGAAATTCACTGAGATATCCAGGGCAACATTTTTTTTTTTGTAGAGCTGTGTTATTGTTAATTTTACTCTCAGGGAATAATATAGAAAACATTCAGTGCTCTCTCTTACCGTAGTGTAGGACTATTTTTAATGTCTTCTTTTTTATTTTTCAGGTGGTCTGCTAAGTATGCAGTCACAGTTATGCCTTTCCTACATAAATCAATAGTGGGTTGGATAAGATCAGCCCACTCTACATTGCCACTTTTATATCTGTTGTATGCTTCCCAATAACCCTTCAGTTCTCCAGGGACAGCTACTGCTAAGCCACCTAAAACAATAGTTTATCAAAGTTATAACATTTTCTATTACTTTTGATGGAGAAATAAAAGCAATTCATACTGCACTATCACAAATCATACCGTCAACAATTCAGTGACCATATTGTCATTCTGCCTGATTCCAAAGCTGCCATACAAGCAGTAACATCATTCAAAGCAAGGAATTAGTAGATTGCAAGAAAATAATCACTGACCTTTATAAAAAACATCCATCCATCCATAGTAATTCTGCCCGAAGGCAGGTCCTTCACTGCAATCATAACATTTTCATGCTATGCTTGCAGCTTTACTAGGGAATTGTAGGTGTGGTAGCTTCCCGTTGCTTTCCACACCGGTGAAGGATGATAATGATGATGATAATGATAAGGATAAGGATGATGATGATGGTGATGGCCAGATGATTTCGGGACCGTTTGGGCCTTAAAGTTTTCCTGACATTTGTCTTACAGGTGAGGAAAAACCCCGATAAAAACCTCACCCAGAAAAACTGCCCTGACCGGGGATCGAACCCGGGCCCGCTGCGAGACAAGGCAGCACGCTACCTCGAGACCACAGCGGTGGACTATAAAAAAAACATAAGACTCTCATTTAAACTACAGGGAAGTAATAGAACCCCTGAATTGGTAGATACAGCAACATGTTCATCGAATGGAAGATCACAGAATACCAAACTAATGTTAAGATATCAACCTGCAGGAAGAAGAAGACCAGGACGTCCACTCAAAAGACTTTGGATTGTGTTTCTCTTGAGGCCGAAACAGGTCAACAAATGGCCTAAATTCGTGAATGTACTATGATGATGATGATATCCATCACAACCTGTTGTCCGCACTGCCACACTCCACTCCGCTCTATTCAAAAAGGGACGTCCATCTGCATCGCAAGTGTATTACCATTGCTGGATTCTGGCTTTGATTTCTGTGCCTTGCAGTTAAAAGCAGCAGGTAATTTTTTTTGACACTGTCTTGGTACTTCACAACCCTTCTATGGGAGAAATTTCAAGGTAGGTTTCGGCATGCAATGGTTGACAGTTCCAATGTGACTTAAAGAAGAAGAAGAATATTATTTAAATCCAACCATAGTAATTCTGCCCGAAGGGAGGTCCTTCACTGCAGTCATAGCATTTTCATGCTATGTTTGCAGCTTTACTAGGGATTTGTAGGTGTGGTAGCTTCCCGTTACTTTCCACACCGGTGAAGGATGATGATGATGATGATAATGATAAGGGTGATGATGATGGCCATATGATTTCGGGGACCGTTTGGGCCTTAAAATTTTCCTGACATTTGTCTTATAGGTGAGGAAAAACCCCAATAAAAACCTCACCCAGAAAAACTGCCCCGACCGGAGATCGAACCCATGCCCGCTGTGTGACAAAGCAGCACGCTACCTTGAGACCCACAGTGGTGGACTTATTTTAAATAAAGTTAGTATTACAATGGATACCATCTCACTGCGGAATCAATGGAAATGAAGTAGCTAATATGCTGGCAAAACGAGGAGCAATGTGATTACAGCAACCTAATTCAAACACATCTTATCGCTCAGCAATCATTTATATGAAACAAACAGTAAAAACACATTCTCAACCAATCTTCAGATCCGAATTCAAGAAAAACAATGGAAAAACACTATCCACACTACACTAGATGCACCTTAAAAGGAAGCTGTAGCATATTTTTTTGACTAAACACAGGACATGATTGTCATCGAATTGGAATCTATACAAGTCCTCATTGCCCTCTGTGTTCCACGAACACCAACATGGACAGAAACCACCTGCTACAGTGTCAGGCACTTCACTCTGCTACGCTGAAGAATAGATGTTGGGAAGCAAGAGCCAAACTTTATGTTTTGCTATCATGTTTTATTGTTATGTTATTTGTTTACTCATAATTATTGACAATGACTTCTGTCAAGTCCTCTACATTTGTATAAATAAACATTTTCTCATCATCATCATCCAATATCATTACACCTGCTGCCGTAAACTAAATGCCATTCCTCTCTCTCCATCTATTGATCTTCCTTCAATCCTCTGATTATCATAGCCACTTGCACACTTTCTATCCAGGTTTTCTTTGATCTTCCATGCTTCCTCCTTTCCATTAGGGTCCATGCCATATTAATTTTAGGCAGTCTTTGCTCTGGCATTCTTTTAATATGGCCATACCACAGTAATCTTTTCTTTTCTATAATGTCTATGATATCCGGCTCCTCTTATACACCCATAATTTCCCTTACTTCTTTATTTCATATTCTATCCATTCTAGATTTTCCAGCTGATCTTAAAACATCCATTTCTGTACTTAAAATTCTTTTCATTTCCCTGATAGGAATTTGTCAAACTTCAGTAAGTAAAGTAAAGTGATCCCACAACAGGCCTCAGGAGGCCTTTGGGGTAGTAGGAGGTTAAGGCTCCCACTTTTTCTAGACAATCGGCACTTGATGTCAGCCGGGTTGTCAGCCCTGCGTGACGGCCGCCTTTACCCCAGAACAAGCGTCTGGTACTCATTTACGTTAGAGGCTGAGTCGACCCCAGGGCCATAGTGCCGCCAGAGGGTTTGGGTCAGTTTAAAAATCCTGACCCCAACGGGACTTGAACCCTCGACCCTCCGGCTTGTAGCTCAGTGCCTTAACCACTACGCTACGGCGTGCCCCTGTCAAACTTCAGTACCATATGTTAAAATGCTCTGAACTATGGTTTGATATATAACAGAGTTTAAAGCATTTATTGCTTGTTTTGTTTGTGCGATTCTATTTTTAATTTCCACCGTGTTATCACCTGAATGGTCTAATTTTGTTCCTAAATAAGTGCATTCAATACTATGTTTTAGTTCTTCTCCATTGTTGAAATTTATATTTTCCATTTCTTTCTCCTGTACACAGATATTTAGTTTCCTCTATATTTATATTACTAAAATTGTGTCATTATACCTTGGAAGAGCCAAGTGACTGAAGTGGTTACTGTCACTGTCAATTCAGGGAGTCACACAATTAATATGATACAATGCCTTAACACCTTGATTTCATTATTTCTTAATTCAAATGTGACAATGAAACTTTATACATTCTCACTTGTTTATGTATATTAAAATACCTTTTCGGGATTCTTGGCCGTGTCTTGTAGTATTGTCTTCCTCGACTTTTGATCACCTTCTGTGGGTGACATCCACAGGAGATTTTCAGGAGATTTTGCTTTTGTAGATGTTTGTAGTAACTGCTAATTAGTTGTTAATTTGTGTGATTTTTCGTAACTATGATTTTTAGTAAATAATTTCTAATTGATTGAGTTAATGACAACAGCAAAAGGGGCAGCTACTCTATGTTTAACTCAACCAATTAGAAATTATTTACTAAAAATCATAGTTATGAAAAATCACACAAATTAACAACTAATTAGCAGTTAATATTTAATTTTACAAAGTAATATTTTGAGGTTATTTTAATTATATTATTTTTAGTCTGATCATCTTACCTCAATATTAATGTTGATTTGTTCTTGGACATGTTTTCAAAACAATTCTGTTTTATCTGGACAAGCTGACGATAAAACAGAATTGTTTTGTGAAACATGTCCAAGAACAAATCAACATTAATATTGAGGTAAGATGATCAGACTAAAAATAATATAATTAGCAGTTACTACAAAAATTTACAAAAGCAAAATCTCCTGAAGCTGTCACTCACAGAAAGGGATGAAACGTCGAGAAGACAATACTACAAGACACGGCCAAGAATCCCAAAAAGGTATTTTAATATACATAACGATAGCCTTAAAAGTCTTAACAAATACTTTCTCACTTGTTGTTCATTTGTACATATAATGATTACATTAAACAAAAATGTCCATCCAATACAAACTGTAATATCTGAAATTAAATGTTACATTATAGTGACTCAGTGGCATGTATTCAACAGACGCAAGGTAAACATTGCTTACCCAGGACTAAAAAGTTAAAATAATGAAAACATCATATAAATAATCAGTATTGATTAACATAAAATTTCAATGCAATTTAAAAATAATATTAGTGACCTAGTCATTATTTGCGTAGTCAAAATTGTTCCATCCAGCTCCCCAGCTATAAACCACTCTTGCTCTACACGATAAGCTAGAAGTTGCTCGGATGTGATCATGTGTCGTCGTAAGTTTTTCGTTGAGTTATCTGTGGTCCTGCTGTTTCAAAAGTGCGGGACTTGGCGAGTAGTGGAAACTTATTTTAAATCATAATTATTACACTTTTAATTAAGCTTATGGTCCTACAATTCTCAATAGTAATTTGTCGTGTCTATATTGAAGTATTAGTATGTTAAGATAATATTATTATGGTAACATATATTAACATCATTTTAATGATGGAATGTACATATGCGTTATGGCTGGAAGGTATGCCCCTGTAGTTGTTGCAATCAGTTTTATCTCCTTTCTTATAAATTGGTACTATAATTGATTCCTTCCATTCATCTGGAAGAGCTTCTTTTTCCCAAATCATACTAAGCAACCAGCATATCTTGTCCATCAATTTTTCTCCCCCTGATTTTATCAGTTCTGCTGGTATCTCATCCGAACCTGATGCTTTATACATCTTCAATTTTTCTATCGCCATTTCAACCTCTAATGCACTTGGTTCTTGGACTAGCATTTATGCTGTCTGTAAATTATCCTCCTCAATGTCCTGTTCTGTATGTACATTTAATAGCTGATTAAAGTAACTTTTCCATCTATTTAATATACTCCTGGAATCTGCAATCATATCCCCATTTTCATTCCGAATTATGTTTGTTCTAGCCTGAAACCCTTTCTTCTCTATTCTAATTCCCTGATATAATTCTCTAATGTTCCTATTTTTTTGCATTCATTTCAAGATCATTAATCTTCTCTCAAATATTCCCTCTTTTTACCCTTTAGTAACTTGGTGGTTTCCCGTCTAATACTACCCAATTGCTCTAAATTTACCTCATTTGGCTCGTGTAACCATTTCAATTTTGCCTAGCTTTCTTTCTTCACAATGTCGGCACATTCCTCATCAAACCATTTCTTGTTTTTGCCTCTTTTTTAAACAACCAATGCTTTCTGATGCTGACAATTTAATAGTATCTCTTATAGCCTCCCATTCTTTATTTATATCAGTTTTCTTCTTCGTTTGCCACATTGTCATCTGAATATTCCAGTACTTCAAATCTATTAGCAATTTTGATTTGGTATTCTTGCCGCATTTCATCATTTTTCAAGTTTTTTAATTCAAATTTTACAGAATCATCTTTAGCGTTTGTTCCTCTCATAAGTGATAGCCATTGTCTGATTTTCACTCTGACCAGATGATGATCCGAATTGCAGTCTGTCCCTCTAACTGATCTGACATCGATGATGCTGCTGTGCCAGCGTTTATCCACTAATACATGATCTATCTGGTTCCGAGTTTCTCCATCCAGGTGTATTTATGAATATCCTTATGCTGAAATGTTGTGCTCTTAACAATGAGATTCTTCGATGTGCCAAATGTGACTAATCTAACCCCGTTGTCATTACTATCTTCATGAAGACTGAATTTGCCTATTGTTGGTTTGAATATATCTTCCCGCCCCACTTTTGCATTAAAAAACTCCCAAGACAATTTTCATATGATATCGTGAAAGGCTATCAAATAAGCATTCTAATTCTTCATAGAACTCATCCTTGATCTTGTCATCTTTATCTTCTGTGCGGGCATGTACATTTACAATTATAAAATCATGTCGTTTACCCTTAAGTATTATGTATGATATCCTATCACTAACAAACTTAATATCTCGGATAGCGGATAGGATCCTCCTTCTGACTAAAAAACCCCGTTCCAATGCAGGTCTTTCTGCACCCCCGTAGTATATATGCACAAGAGTTCCTGATTCCTGACTACCTTCTCCTGGTCACCTAACTTCCTGTAAAGCGAATATATCCACGAGCGATTTATCTACCCAATCCCCGCGTTAATATCTCTAGTGCCCCGCTATTGTATACAAGTCCCTAAACATTCCATGTTCCTAGGACAACATCGCCTATGTTTGAGCCTTTGGACTTGGGTTCCCTGACAGTAGGCCCCATGTCCACGGAGAGAACCCCGAATGGGGGACTATTTGAACCTCCGGAAAATTTTACCCCAGTTTGAACCACATGTCCGCATTTCTTCTGACGGTTGTATTTTCACCGGTGAAAGATCGGCACGCCTTTCGAACAATTTGTACCGTTTTTAGTTCTGGCTTATCACCGTCGACCAGTCCGGCATGGGTAACCCTATCATGGCCAGCAATGCTACCGACGGCATAGCTTAGCTCTCAGGACTCCAATTTTAAGCATGCCAAGACAACTCCACCACGACAACGTAAAGATAACCATGGAGGGACAAAGTAATACTCCTGAATTAAATATCACAACTAAGGTGTAAGGCGTTTCAGGTCGCAAATTTGCAATAGCAACGAGTGATTAAAAGGGTGTCCTCATGCACAAAACCTGTATTGTTGGACATGTTTTCTGTTTAATAATGAAAGATCTCTATGGAACAGTGTGGCTTATTGTGACATGGAAAATATATATAAAGCCATTAAAAAGCATAGTCTATCTAAAAATCATTTTATCTCCATTATAAATGAAAAATCTTCGGTAAGTCTAGAATTGAACATATGTTGCACAATCATGAAAAAAAAAATCGGGATTTGCAACTCAATCTTGTAAGAAAAAATAGTCATAGCAAAATGCTTAATCGATGTAGGTTGTTTTTTTTTGTCAGAGTAGAGATAAGACGCGACTCTATCAATAAATACAATTACATTGAACTCGTGAAATTACTCGGTGACGAGAAACTAAAGCACCATTTAGAACATTCTATGACATTTATAGGAATGTCAAATTTAATCCAGAATGATCTAATCCATCCATACCAAATGTATTAATGGGCAGATCAAAGAGGGAGATCAATGAATCAAATTTTATTTGCATTGTTCTAGATGAGGCAACAGACATAAGTAATTTCTCTCAGCTGTCTCCTGTGTTTCGGTACGTCATCGACGGTGGCCAAGTACATAAACAATTTTTAGGATCCATTAACGTTTCTGATAATAGAACAGTCGAGGCATTGTACAAGATAGTTGTTCAACTGATTCATGATTTCAGATGTGAGAAGGAACTTATTGCACAAAGTTATGATGGAGCATCTGTCATGGCAAGTCAGTTGAATGCACTGCAATCAAAAGTGAAAAAACACTTTTCCAAAAGCAATTTTCGTTTATTTAGTATTATTCTAATCCATGACCATCATTAAAGAATACATTTTTATTCTTTACTTTGAATGGACTAGCTGCATTCTTTTCAAAATCAACCAAAAGAACAGGGTTTTTGATGAAGAAATAAAGAAACGGTTGGCAAAAGTGTCTTCGACGCGGTAAAATTACACTTCTAGTTTGGTTGGAATAGTACATGAGTATCGGGATGTGCTAATTTCTGTCTTTGGAAAAATTACGAATCCAGACAAGAATATTGGGATCAGGAAGTCTATATTGCTGCACATGGAGTTTTAATCACACTTCAAGATTTTATTTCAATTTTATATTGAATACGTTTGTTAATAATATATTCCTTGTAACCGACAGTTTATTTGATATACTGCAAGCAAAATTTCACGATATTGGTTACTGCATAAATAGATTAAAAGAATAAAAAATATCCTAGAAAACAAATGGGAAGAATTTGAACAAAAAAAAAAAACAAACTTCAGGTTGAAAACTTTTGACACCAAAACAAAATACAGACATATGTACGTACAAATTTTTGACACTATACTGTGTCAAATAAATGATAGATTCAGTAATTTAGACTGATTATTATTTTTAGAACATTTGAATGTGAAAAATTTTGGCAAGTAAATTCTCTGTCTTTCAATAATTCCATTTTATTCACTAAAATACAGCTATGTAATATATATAAAGTAATTAAACTTTCAGACGGAATTAAATTGAAAAGGGAGTAAGTGTCAAAATCCAAAAGAAACTCATTTCCTCTCCATGACTTTCAAAACGGAAAATACGATATTTCAGTAAAAAAAAAGTTTCTGGCTTTACTCCCAAATTGCTTCCCATAAAAATATCCAATACACACCACTGTAGAGACTATTTAACTCATGCCCCAAATGGGAGTCGATGACCAATCACATCTCAATGAATTTTGTTTTACAACCAATCACAGTCGTGTTTCACTCATGCTTTATCGAATAGTCTTTACCACCTCCTGCTTTTGTGATAAAGAAACAGTGTTAAAGTATGGGACTGGAAAAAAGCCTTATTAGACTTAATCCATGAAGATGATGATGATCTTACCTATTTTTGCAAGTGTTGTATTCCCATTAAACATTGTCTCATTTGCGTTCTTTGGAGCTTTTTCTCTGGCATTCAAGTAATAACTTTTTTATTCTTTTTTTCGTTAAATAGTCATTAAGAAGCCTCCACCAAGTCCCCATGCTCTGCGGGCAGGCAACTCCTTCACAGAATAAAGCTGCTATAGCTGCTTCAACTGCTGAACCTTTTTTCTTGAGAATATCTCTGAAAGATAATTATAACAAACATTATTGTTCAACTGTTTACTGATGATTAGGAGATAGACTTTCATGTTGGAAAAAAGAAAAAAGAAAGAAAATATTGCATTATTTATGTAGTAAAAGTGGGAAATATGTATAAAAATGCAAAAAAAAATGCTGTTTTGATTTACAATTTTTTTAATATTTATTATGAGACATTTGTCAAAATTGTTGAGACAGTGTAGAGTTAAAAACTCGCTGTTGCAGTAAACAATGAAAACTTTCTCCAATTTTTCCATCACAAACTGATGTCTGTTATCTTGGAACAGTGTACGATACCAGGAGGACAGGTCAACATCGCAAGAAGATAATCTTGCATATTTCATTAAAAGAATATCAGTGATACACAAATTTTCAATTTCAATAATGTCTATTTGCCCTTCCAAAGCTTTAGCAACTTTTAATAGCAAACAAACTTACCATTACTGGTACTTGTAAAATTCCTTTAAATTCAGCAACAAATTGCTGCAAACGAGAAAGTATACTTGGCTTTATTTTTGGCTTTGTGTCACCAATTACTTCACTTAATGTACGAGTATAAACAATCTTATGTAATAAAAAAATATTGACTGAAAAAGAAGCTGACAAGCATATTCAAGTCCAGCAAATTGCATCAACCTTATCAGAATAAGAAATCCCCTTCCCAATTAACACATGGAGAGTAGGTCAAAATTATTTATAATATGTTAAGAATGAAATTCATTCAGTTTGTGCTTTCATTAATAGAAATGTACAAATGTATTAATTTAAACATTTATATATATATATATATATATATATATATATATATATATATATGTGTGTGTGTGTGAGTTCGTGCGTGCGTGTGTGTGCACGTGCGTGTTCGTGTGTGGTTTGTGTGGCGCGCGCGAGTTTGTATGTGTGCGTGTGTTCGTGCGTGTGTGTGTGTGTTCGTGCGTGTGTGTGTTTGTGCGCGTGTGAGTGTGTATTTGTGTGCGTGCGTGAGTACATGCGCGTGTGTGCGTGCGTGCGTTTGTGTGTGCGTGCGTTTGTGTGTGCGCGTTTGTGTGTGTGTGCGTGCGTTTGTGTGCGTGTGCATTTGTGTGTGTTTGCGTGCGAGCGTGCGTGTGTGAACTCTTTACAAAAAATTTAAAACATTCAGGTACTATGTGAAAAGGGAACCATCTTCTCAGAATTAAATCTACCAGATTAACTAAACAAATCTTTGATTTTTTGTAACCACAAAACAAAATCCAACTGGTTTAAAGAAACTGAAAAACAACCAATAGAATTAAATATTACAGAAAATTCACTAAACGATCGAACAGCTAAATGAATTATTCAAGATGGAAACATAAGGTTCTAAGACAAAATCTAAACAAAATCTACAAACCTATTATCTTGGAAGAAGAGAGGAAAAGAAGATCAGAAAGAATGAAAAAATAGTGGGCACTAAGAAAGACAACATTACACAGAGGAATTATTGATCCAACGTACCCCAATGAGGGTGATGAAACGAAAAAATAAATATAATATACAGGCTGTTGCAAAAATACACCGACAACGGAGGTGAGGTGGTGTATTGAGATATGTTGATCATTTTTAATAAGGTACCAATGTCTGGAAATGATGCATTTTCACACTCTGAGTAGCTACCTTCTCAAGAGTTCCATTAGTTGGATTTCAAGACTCAGTACTCAATAGTATTGTCACAGTCACATCAATTTTCAAAATATCCACATCCATCTCATTGCATAGAGAACATCGGTGGTGTAGTGATTGGCGCACACGTTCAAATACGCCCGGCCTCTTTTGGATTATTTCTGTAGTAGCGTGGATTCGGGCTGTAAGATCCATAAGTGACTGTACTGGAATCTAATAAACAGACGGTTTCATGTCGCCCCACAAAAAGTAGTTATTAGGGCTAAGATAAGGTTATCTTGGAGGCCATGGGACTGGTCCCCCTCGATCTGAATACGGGTGTCCAAATGTCTCCTCACATTGGCATCGAAGTGAGCTGGATCTTCATCATGTTGCAGCCACATTCCGTTGCGAAGCCACGTATCATTGGTTCCGTATCTGTGAGGTGTTGTCAAGTAATGAGTCTTTAAATCCTTCGAACCAACACTGATCTTGACACATAATTAACTAGTCATAGTGTGAAAATGCATCATTTCCGGATATTGGTACCTTATTAAAAATGGTCAACTTATCTCAATATACTATCTCACCTCTGTTCTCGGTATTTTTTTGCAACACTCTGTATATATATGAAAATATGTATTTTTATGTGAAATATAATTTTGCAACACTCTGTATATATATATATATATATATATATATATATATATATGAAAATATGTATTTTTATGTGAAATATAATTTTGCAACACTCTGTATATATATGAAAATATGTATTTTTATGTGAAATATAATTTCATAAACAGATTAGAGTGTTCCGGTTTGAAATTTCTGTCTTAGTTTAAGGGTAAAATCTATGAACGCATTAGACCGTAAAAGTCGTTCTCTGTTGAAAAAGTTGCATCCAATGACGTTTTTGCGTACTCAAAAATCCGTTCATGCGATAATAATTGTCGAAATTCGTAAGCTACCTGGCATGGTGACTTTGTAGGGAACGAATCGTGAGCAACCCGATGGTGACCGATGTAGTTTGAAACTTTGCCGTGTACCTTGCTGCTTTATCCAAGATTTCGGATCTTGAAGACTTCGATCATGTTTTCAGTATACGCGTAGAAGATGAATTTGATAGAGTCTACCAAAGAAGTAAACTGGAAGAACAGGAGAATCGGCGTAATATCGCGCGACGCAGACGTTGTTGTATACGGTATTATTTGCGGGACGCAAGCGTAAATGCGTTCCTCTAGCAGACGAAAATAACGGAAGTGGTTTTATCGCTGAGAATTCTGGACAGTTTCTTGCCAATATTACGAAAACGACGACTTTCATGCATAACCAGTTAGTGGGTAGCTAATTCGATCTTTGCACTTGCTCACGGAAAGTCAGCTCACCAGTGATTGGAAATAATTTGAGGAGAGACTAATGTATTTGCATGCGGGCCTTGATCTTTTATTCATAAGTAAAACAAAATATTTATTTACATATAAATCCGTTTCCTACTGACAATTTAAGGTTATCAGAAACCACCTGCATTAATACTTAGGACTCGCATTTATGCAAATACTTACTTACCTTCCGATATCTGCACAAGGATAACCATTTGTTGTTACTGCTGCATGTGTGTAAACTATTTCTTCCTCGGTCTTCACCAAACCAAAATACAGACTAATGGCTAGGGCAGCAATGCAAATAATTACTATGACACCAATAATTATTATTAATGTACGTTTTTTTATGAAGAGCCTGTATAAAAATTAAAATAAAACATTAAATACTAGACATTTTTATGATATGGTTATAGCAGAGAGAGAGAGAGAGAGAACAAGTAAAAACAATACACGATGCAACTAATACAAGATGTCATAATTGTAAAAGTAAAAGTAATCCCACTACAGGCCTCAAGAGGCCCTTCGGGTAGTAGGAGGTTAAGGCTCCCACTTTTTCTGGACAATCGGCACTTGATGTCAGCCGGGTTGTTAGCCCTGCGTAACGGCGCCTTTACCCCCAGAACAAGCGTCTGGTACTCATTTCCGTTAGAGGCTGAGTCGACCCCAGGACCATAGTGCCGCCAGAAGGTTTGGGTCAGTTTAAAAATCCTGACCCCACCGGGACTTGAACCCTCGACCTTCTGGCTTGTAGCGCAGTGCCTTAACCACTACGCTACGGCGTGTAGAGTTTGTAAATCTTGGGAAATATGAGGGAGATCAGAAAGTAATGCACGATAGTTGTTTTTTTTACAAAAATGAATAGGTAAAAAAACACACACACAAATTAACTTTCATCTTTTACCTACTTTTCTACATAGTACCAACTTTGTAAAACATTTCTCACTTCGTGGTATTAATATAGTTTCATTATACCCTGTTTGTATAAGTCCGGAGTATAGCCATCTGTGGACTGCTGATTTAACTTCTACATCTGTCGCAAAGCGTTGGCCGGCCAGGAATTTATTCCTGGGACCAAACAGATGAAAGTCCGGACAGTATGGTGGATTCTGGATCACCTCCCAACCAAATTTTGTGGTTCTGTCACAAAAACGAGCAGCAACATGGAGCGAGCAATGACATCGTCAGTATTAATGTCACGAAGGGCATGACGCAACTTAACCAAAGTTTTAACGTTGGCTGCAGCATTCACAGTGGTCCCGTGTTCAGCAAAAGCCATCAATAAATCACCATGCATATCCCAGAACACTGTCAGAAGCACTTTCCCAGCAGATTGAGTCACTTTGAATTCTTTTTTCGTGGGTATGGCTCGACATTATAGATAGATATTTAAACTGAGGGCTACAGACTTTCCTCCATCACATCGTGGAGAATGTAATGACCCTAATGAGTAAATAAAGCATTTATGAAAATGTGTTTATAAAATAAAAATCATTACATGGCTCACAACTGTATGACAGAACCTTGTACTCTTCTTCTTCTTCACTTCCTGGTTTAGGCAAGAGTTGCCTGTTCCGTCTTCACTAATAGATCTAAGACCATCTCTTCCGAGGACGTCCGACATCTCTTCTTCCTCTTGGAAAATAATGGAAGATTTTATTTGGTAATCTACTTTCTTCCATTCTTTCTACATGTTCTTTCCACTGTATCTTGTTGTTAAATATCTTTTCTTTTTATGGAGTAGATCTGCAGTTTTTCACGGATATCCTCGTTTCTTATCTGGTCCATTCTAGTGCAGCCTTTTACTCTTCTTAAAAATTTCATCTCGGCTGCTTGGATTTTACTTTCTTGCTTGGTAGTGGTAATCCAAGATTCACTCCCATACAAAAGGACAGGGACAGCCATTGTTTTATAAATTTTAATAACCTTTTACTCTATATGCATAAATGATGGCTGTTTTCCCGTAATATCTAATAACTTACTATAACCTTTTCTATCATAATCATTAATCTATCTACTATGGTGTAGCCCATTCTTGAGCTATAGCCTCTCCTTTGTTAGGAGTAACTAGACCAAGTTAATTTTTAGTTACCTTATTTGCTCATAGATGCCTTGAATGACATGCGGTCAACACATCAACTCAATGAGACATCTAACAGGCAACTAAGGTATTACTAGGACGTTGAGGTCGGTAAATTTTGCTTAGAGACATTTTTATTCAGGCTTAAGGATCTTTTTCGAGCCCCAAAAATCTTCAGACTCGGGACCCACGGTTTAAAGTCCCTCCCGGAGGACTTACTCCTTGGATGTTTCCATCCTAAAAATTCTATCGACTCCGGCCGGATTTGAACCCGCGACCCTCGGGACCAGAGGCAAGGAGCATAACCACTAGTCCACCGCGGCCGACTCACATTCCTCATCCTTCCTTGTTTCAGCCACCCGACTCTGGAATTCCCTCCCCTCGTATATGAAGGACTGCCCGACTCAAAAACAGTTCAAGAAAAAAACTCACTCGTATTTCCTTAGATAATATAATATACAAGCGTGTTCCATGTATACTAGTATCTCTATAGTTAAACTTCCTTTACCAAGCTAATTAACTAACTCACTGGCACTATCGAACCCGTATGTTCATGGCTGCGCGGACATAAGCTCCCCACACATCCCTATCCTAATCTAATGTTTCCCAATCATTCCCTGTATAATCTACTTCCCTCAAATCATAGTTAATGTTATTCTCCCAGCTCATTCTTGGTCTACCAACTGAGCGTTTTCCTCCTGGTTTTCCTTCAAGAAGCTTCCATGCACGTCTCTCATTCCCCATTCGTGACACATGTCCTGCCCATCGCAGTCTACGAGACTTAACTGTTCTTATTATACCTGGTTTCCTAAAAAGACCATGTAGTCTTCTCCATTCACCTTACCAAGTCAATCACTTTATCAAATTATAGGTTATTAATATTACAATTTTTATTTCTTTCGATTGTTGACTCTATATTGTGTAGCCTATAGCCTATATATATTATCATTAAGCTATTTAAAAAAAGTTTAGTTAAAATGATATATCGATCAGTTAACAGAATTTACTTTAGGCGTACCTGAAATAATAATTATAATATTGAAGCGAAATTCCCTAGATGTTGACCTTTAAAACTTACTCATAAAATACGTTTTTACATAAACTGATGCTGTATTCAAAATTAAAAAGAATCGGAAATGACGATCGTCCAAAAATAATGCACAACACACTGGGTTTAAATGAGTAACAGATTCTCGGAAATTTTAAAATGTCAGCTGGACCACTTATATATGAATGTTTACTCGATTTTGTCGTAAGTGCATTAGTACGTTTGCATGTTAATCATTGAATCCAATCAATGCTGTCTACAGTATAAAAGAAAATTGGACAGTGTTATGCATCAACCGGCTATGCGCCATTATGTAAGTTTCGAGAAAAATACATAAAGTTTAAGTCCAGCATGATGGCACTACCACTGGCGATGTATGGAAGTGAGGCCTGGGTCCTGAAGGAAAAAGTAAAATTCAGGCAGCGGAAATGAGATTCCTACGGGCTAAGAAAGGTTGTACAAGAGAAGAACGTATTAGAAATGATATTAGAAATGATAATATTAGAGAGGAACTAAAAATACAAACACTTCTTCAACAAATAGAACAACACAGAAACAATTGGATAGAACATCTGCAGAGAATGACAGAGGATAGGATACCAAAGATGGCACTGATGTATAATCCTGGAGGACGACGATCGGTAGGAAGACCAAGAAAGTGCTGGGCTGAACAGATGTGAGATCAGAACAGACAAAGACCTAATCCGTGAAGGATGATGATGAAGTTTAAGTCAATCTTCAGTATTTATTATAGCGCCAAACTAACAATACTGGATATTGCAAGTTATTTTCCTTGTTTGACAGTTATGCATCAACAATCAAAGAGCGGCAACATTTGGTGCTTTGCTGCGTGATGCAAAAAATAAGATTAGCATTGACGAAGATCTGGTTTCATAGCCATTTGTTGCAAAACATAGAATCTATTATAGGACCGATGGCGTTTGCATTTTTCTTTAATAATAAGACTGCATGGAGAGCTTATGTCCGCGCGGTCATGAACCTACGGTACGATAGTGCCAGTAAGTAAGGAAGTAAGTAATAAGAGTGCAGTTAAAGATTTGACGCTAAAAGTGTGCGTACATTTAGTTCATGAGCCAGTGCAACAGATGACATCAAAATCTCAATTTAAAAAAGGCGCTTAGCCGGTTGATGCATAACATCGTCCAATTAATTGCCTACGTAGTGAGACACAGATATAATATGAATTGATATGAAAGAAACTGTTACCAACAGTTTTATGCTATAACATTTTTTCGCTTAATAGGAACATTTTATAACGATACTAGCGGACCCGGCAGACATTGTCCTGCCTGAACGTTCAATTCTCGTGACATGATCGGACATTAAAAAAAATAAGTTACTTTTTTTACCATAAAATTCACTAATTAAAACGTATTAAATAAGTTCTCAAGAAAACCCCTCACAGTCATCTGTTAAGCGTGCATAATGAATGAAAGTAAATGCGCACAAATGTGCAAATTGTTAGTAAATTTAGTCTAAGCAAAACTTGTTAAACGATAATTGTCTTTTCGCACACTTTTCGACGTGATATCGTTCACATGAATTGTTGCACAGTTCGCATATGCATTCTTGGTTTGGCTCGTGGAATCTCTTTGTGCTGCAAGCCTTGTGGTGAAAGCCATGGATTGCATACCGTGTTAGGATGTGCCTCATCTCATAGTTTGGTCGTGTCCACTCTCTCGTACACATAGCCTCTGTTGTGTAGAATTCGCTGCAGATATCATTCCTCTTCTCCTGTAGTCCTTGCATTGTTGTCTCATATGCGCAGGTGTTCGGTAGGAATAGCTGCCGTCAAATGTCTTCAATGAAGAAGGTTTCTTCCATTAAGACGTACGTCATTCTTGAAGGTGCTGTTTTTCCACTCCCAGAACTCTTTTCATGAAGCGTGCTTTTACTGTTTCTATTTGTGTCAAGTCCCTGTTTGTGAGTTTGTCCCATATTATGTTAATTCCATATGTTGTTATGGGAGTTATGACTGTCTTGAAGAGCGTCATTGCTGTTTCTGTTGATAATTGGTGGAGATTTTTTATGCTGTATATCGCTCTTATTGCAGCTGAAACCTTCTGTTGCACATGTATTCTGTAGGATTTAATGGTTGTTTGTAGGGTGATGCCTAGGTAGGTGCATAATGACGACACATTATTGTCGCGCGGAATTTGTGGGTAATGAAGGTGACTACACATCTGACATAAAAAAATCCTATAACTCGATCGCAGCGCCACCTACCGGGTCCAATTGTGAATCTGAACCATCCAGGGACCCATTCAACACACCCACACAAAATTGTATCAAAATCGGTCCAGTCGTTTAGACAGTTTTTAATTTCGGATTCAAGTAAACCTCCACTTCTAATTATCTGATTTCGCTCATTTTTGGATAATATCTACCTCGGTTTATTTTAACATGATATACTGAGCTTCGTTGTGAAACATAAAAAAATGTGATCGCTAGAGCAATTTTTAAATTTTCACTTCAGGTGAACTCCTATACTAGTGGTTTTAGAGGGTCCAGTTGTGCATCTAAACCATCCAGAGACCAACTCAAACACACACAAAAAACTTAATAAAAATCGATGCAGTCGTTCAGGCAGTTTTTAATTCGGATTTCATGTAAACCTCCACTTCTAATTGTCGGATTTCGCTCATTTTTTGGAAAATGCCTACCTCTGTTTATTTTAATAAGATACACTGAGTTTCGTTGTAAAACATCGAAAATTGTGACCGCTAGATCTATTTTTAAACTTTCACTTCAGGTGAACTCCTACACCTAATGGTTTTAGAGGGTCCAATTGTGAATCTAAATTATCGAGGGACCCAATCAGACACACACAAAAAATTTCATCAAAATCGGTGCAGTCGTTTATAAGAAGTAGAGTGACAAACACATACAGAAGAATTATATATATCGAAGATGCCCAAGACCGTAGGCTTTGGAGGTTTGGCACGGGAAGACGGCAGCAGCTGTAAAAACCCGAAGATATATATATATATATATATATATATATATATATATATATATATATATATATACATAAAGATTATTAATAAATATTCGAGTTACATTTCGCATAAAGTTTAATTTTTTGCACTTTAAAACTTTTTTAATGCCCAGGTTGTCTTTTGGACATTTCTGGTGTTCTCTCTTGGCACTGGCGTAATTGTAACCCCACTTCTGAGGTTGGGGCGCGTGGAAGGCGGGGTTACGTTGCCCCGATGATATGATGGGTGATGATACTGGTGCTCCAGGAGTCATTAATCCTAAACTTAATGTAAGATGAATATGAATGATGATGATTGTGATGGCCATATGATGTTCGGGGACCGTTTGGCCTTAAAGTTTCCTGACATTTGTCTTACAGGTGAGGAAAAACTCCGATAAAAACCTCACCCAAGAAACCGTCCCGATCGGGGATCGAACCTGATCCCGCTGCGTGACAAGGCAGCACGCTACCTCGAGACCACAGCGGTGGACGCGCTTTGAAACATAAAAGCATACATTTTAAAGTAAAACTTACATATTTTATTAACTGTTGTCTTTATATATCTATTCTTAATATTCTTCAAGTTCTTTTGAAAAACCTTCAGAATGCAGATAATAATTATTCGTGTTATTCTATCGATAAAGACAATAATTACCATGGTTACAATTCGTGAAGAATGAAGCGATAGAAAATTGAGGGATAGTTTATATTATTGTGCGATTTGCTGTAGACCTATAAATATGAGAAAACACATGCAATTATAATGTTTTTTTTCTGACATTTTAAATAGAAAAGAGGGAATTCGTTACAACATGCGACGCGAAAAATGTTTTAAGTTTCAATCATACACTATGCGCATGCGCAAACAAACGTAAAGCTATTTACACTGTAGAATCAAGGGATGCAGCCAACATATACACGATATTTAACGAACCTAAAACCTAACCGATCCCGAGTCTGAAGATTTTCTGGTTCGTAAAAGATCCTGAAGCCTGAATAAAGAAGCATATAAGCAAAATTTACCGACATCAACGTCCTACTAATGCCTTAGTTGCCTGTTAGAGTCTCATTGAGTCTGTGTGTTTACCGCATGCCATCCATGACATCTATGAGCAAATAAGGTAACTAAAAATTAACTTGGTTGTTATAATGGAGGTTAACCCCAGTCATAACGTAGCGTAAAAAGGATCTCTATAGTTTAAGTGGTCTTTGGCCCGAGCGGTTGGCCTTGATTTTTGGTGGGAAAAAATTCACATATAAACACATTAAAACAAATTTTGACATAATTTATTAAATAAAACACCATAAAGAGACATATTAAAAATCATCATAAAAAGAATAATAGTTATAGTTAAAAATCTCCATGTTGAATTGAGCCGGACAATTAAACTTTGTTAATACTCAGAGAGAGAAAAAACCATTTAAAAATCAACTTTAGGTTATTATTCATCTTGCTTGACCCTCCAGTCTTCTTATAATCATGCATATTCTTAACAATTAACAAAATTATTCTAAGTTATTTGACCCTTTGGTCTTCCAAACTATTTTAAGTTATTTTGCTTCTGAAAATGACCATTTTAGAAAACTTGAACTTTTTAGAGTTATAATAGTATTATAATGCATCTTACCCATGTAGAGGCTGCACTCCTCCCCATGGAGGACCTTCTGGTCCCCCACACCGTTCTGACTTTGTTAGAAAAATCGCGAATGATCATTTTTGAGTTTCTAATCGGGGGAAACTCGGGTGGAAAGTTAACTTTTCCCTTCCATACATGTGGGGTTTTTTTTTCATCGGTTTTCACTTACAACTTTCACATGATATAGTTCAAAACCTTCATCTATGTCTCTGGTCTTTCTGTCAAAACAATGTTGATATGAATTTACATCCTGGAATGTTGTGACATGCTTTTGATCCAGGATATAAAACATTATAGATTTTTACTCGCTTTTTATATTTTAAAAGCCCTTTGAGTATGACTAATTTGTATTTCGATGTGGTTATTTATTTCCTATCTTCTGTATAATAAAAAAGTATATATGTATATGCTTTATCGGTTTTTTATAGTATTTTATTATTATGGCAGTTAGGCCCTAGTGTAGGCGCAACATTGGTCTAGTAACTCCTTACAAAGGAGAGGCTATGGCTCAACAATGGGCTACGCCATTATATATTACACATAAAAGCTAACCTAACGCAATTTAAGCACTTTAACCTGTGAAAGACCAACCTAAAAGCTAACCTAGCGCAATTTAAGCACTTTAACCTGTGAAAGACCAACCTAAAAGCTAACCTAACGCAATTAAACACTCTAATGTGTGAAAGACCAACCTAAAAGCTAACCTAACGCAATTTAAGCATTGTAACCTGTGAAAGACCAATCTAAAAGCCAACCTATCGCAATTTAAGCACTCTTACCTGTTAAAGACCAACCTAAAAGCTAACCTAGCGCAATTTAAGCACTTTAACCTGTGAAAGACCAACCTAAAAGTTAACCTAACGCAATTAAACACTCTAATGTGTGAAAGACCAACCTAAAAGCTAACCTAACGCAATTTAAGCATTGTAACCTGTGAAAGACCAATCTAAAAGCCAACCTATCGCAATTTAAGCACTCTTACCTGTTAAAGACCAACCTAAAAGCTAACCTAACATAATTTAAGCATTCTAACCTGTGAAAGACCAACCTAAAAGCTACCCTAACGCAATTTAAGTATAACCTGTGAAAGACCAACCTAAAAGCTAACCTAACACAATTTAAGCACTCTAAACTGTGAAAGACCAATCTAAAAGCTAACTTAACACAATTTAAGCACTCTAACCTGTGAAAAACCAACCTAAAAGTTAACCTAACGCAATTTAAGTACTCTAACCTGTGAAAGACCAACCTAAAAGCTAACCTAATGCAATTTAAGCACTCTAACCTGCAACGCCCAAAAATAAATAGTAAGTTCTGAAATATATATGTACTCTTAATTAGTTCATACTCTATGTTGGCTGCACTGGAATACAACTTTGTTTTTGCTTAAAATATTCGTTAAAATCAATATGGCTGCCATGTCTTCATGCTACGTATGTTGTTAAATATCATAGAAACATTAAAGCAGAATTTTAATATTATAATAAAAATAAAAGTTAAAGTTAATAATTTTTTATTTTTAAATTCTTTTAGTATTTAAATATAACATAAATAAATAAAATCATCTAAATAATTCATTGTTGGTTATTGTTTTTAATAAAAATGTCTCGGTAACAATTAAATAAATTGTACTACATAGCAGTTCTGTAAATAATGCTTTTAAAAATTGCTTGAAGTCATTGTTGTCAAATCGTAAATTCTTCTGGTATAACTGTAATAAGAACAGCTGCTTAACTTCATATTCTTAAATGAAAGTAAACTAAACTCTGATTGGATGTTAAAACAATTAACTTTCTTATTTAACAAATCAATTTAAACCTTATATTTAAATAACTATTAACCAATAGAATTTAAAAATAACATCATGTGATGTTATCATGTTCTTTAAAATTATAAAAGAATTACACTAGTCATTCTGCATACAACTTTCAACAAACATAGAAGCAATAAGAGTTCTCAAGATAAAATGTAATATTTAATACAAGAATAATTGATTCCAGAAAAGAAAAGAATTTATTTTTATTTGATAGTGAAGAATAATACCACCTACATTTACTTAATCTGCTGGGAACCTACAAAGTGAATACATTTGTAATAATTTCTACAAGAAACATTTTTTTATGATTTTGAAGTGTTTTCCTATCCAGGGTACCAACTTCCGACCTAAAAGACAATCCGGCTCTACCAAAAATTAAACCCAACCTGAACCAGTAATTCTTTTTTTTTTTTACATAAATCCTTCAAAATGTTGCTACAACATCGGGCATGAAGAGAATTAATTCTTCAAAACATCGCCACAACGTGGGACAAAGCAATTTACTACTTCAACATATATTGAAATAATCATTAGAAAACATGTAAAAATCATTGTAAATGGTGGGAAATAATTTTAAAAATGAAACCCTAAGAATAAAATTTGACAGTAGCTTATGAAGGAATTAAAAAAGTCGCGTCAAATGTTGTAAAGAATAGCCGAACAAATAAAACATTCGTGAAAGAACAATTTCTAACAGAAAACCTCATTCATTTGCTGTCACAGCTTCTAAGTACAGTTCATCGGATCCTTGGTTCAATTCCCAGTCAGACCACAGGAGTGTTTTTTTAAGAGAATTATTTTTTTGGTCACATATGGTCTGGATTTAGATACATTTAAGATTAAGGACTCTCTTTTGCTTTATTATCATTCATCTCCTATCATATCATTGGGATAATATAACTCCGCATTCTTGAAAACAGCCCTCATTCTTGGCCTACCTATTGGGCGGATTTCCTATGGTTTACCTACAATAAGCTTTCATCCTCTCTTTTAATTCCCATCCCTGTCATATGTCCTGCCCATCACAGTCTACAAGACTTAACTGATTTTATTACACCTGATTTCCCATAACCATAATATAGCTCACTATTATGTACTCGTAGTTTACTCCATTTGTCTGTTCAACTTTCTTTGGTCCAAAAATTGTCCTAAGAAAATTCTCAAATACTCATAATATTTTCTCCTCCCTTAAAGTAAGAGTCCATGTTTCGCTTCCATATAATATAAATTGGAAAACAACAGTTTTGCATATTTCCAGTTTAATGTTTTTGGAGAGAAGTTTGGACAAGAGTCCCTGTAATGCATAATAGCACACATTTCCAGAATTGAGCTTATTTTTAATTTCTTTGTGCATCTCATTTCTATTTGTGATTATTGTTCTTAACTAACTAGCTCACTGGCAATATCGAACCCGTAGGTTCATGGCCGCGCGGACATAAGCTCTCCATACATCCCTATCCTGAGCTAATGTTTTCCAATCATCCCCTTTATAATTTACTTCCCTCAAACCATAGTTAATGTTATTCTTCCACCTCATTCTTTGTCTACCAACTAGGCGTTTTCCCTCTGGTTTTCTTACAAGAAGCTTCCATGCCCGTCTTTCATTCCCTATTCATGTCACATGCCCTGTCCATTGCAGTCTATGAGACTTATGTATCTGAATTCAGCCACTTCTTCAATTTTCCCTCATTTGTCATGAACTGTCCATTTTCATTACATAATGTATTTCTATGTGTGAACATATATTTAGGTTTATTGATGTTTACTTACAGCCCCAATTTCTTAGAGTTAATCAATCGAGTGTGTGTGTTCGCTTCTAGTTCTCCTCGGTATCGCATATTTCTTTTATTGAACTTCCCCCAATTGGAAGCTGTCTAAAGACAAAGCATACTATTACAAAGAAAATATAGAAAAACTATATATATACACTAGCGTACCTGGCAGATGTTGTCCTGCCCGAACGTTCAATTCTCGTGTCATGGCCGGACGATAAAAATATAAGTTACTTTTTACCATAAAATTCACTAATTAATAAGTTTGCAAGAAAACTCCTCGCTGCCATCTGTTGTGGCTCAAGAAGCGTATATTATCACATCACATTGTTGTCGCGCAGAAAATGTCATTAATGCAGATGACTACACATCTGACGTAAAAAATTCCTATAATTAGATCGTAGCGCCGCCTACCGGGTTCAATTGTGAATCTAAACATCCAGTGACACACTCAAAACACACACAAAAAAAAGTCATCAAAATTTATCTAGTCATTTAGGTAGTTTTTAATTTCGGACTTCAAGTAAACCTCCACTTGTAATTGTTGGATTTCGCTCATTTTTTTGACAATATTACCTCGGTTTATTTTAATAGGACGTACTGAGGTACGTTGTGAAACATCGAAAATTGTGGCCACTAGGGCGATTTTTAATTTTTCACTTTTGGTTAAATCCTACACCTAATGGCGTTAGAGGATCCCAATTGTGAATCTAAACCATCGAGGGACCCACTCAAATACAAAAAAAAACTTTTTTAAATTTCGGATTTCAAGTAAACCCCCCCCCCCACTTGTAACGGTCTGATTTCGCTGGTTTTTTGGTAATACATACCTCGATTTGTTTTAATAGGATATTTCGAATTTTGTTGTGAAACATCGAAAATTGAGATCGCTAGAGCGATTTTTGAGTTTTCGTTTCAGGTGAACTCGTACACCTAATGATTTTAGAACATTATAGATAATCGCTATGGAGCTGAAACCTGTATACTAAAAGAAGCAGATAAATTAAGACTATTAACGTTTGAGAGGAAAATATTTAGAAGAGTGCTAGGTCCAGTAAAGGAAAATGGAACTTGGAGGTTAAGAAGGAATAACGAATTATACCTCAAGAATAATAAAGAAAATATAGTTAGTTTCATCAAATACAAAAGATTACAATGGTTTGGACATACACTAAGAATGCCAAAAGGAAGATTGCCAAATGATATTTTAAATTGGAAGCCACAGGGAACAAGACCAAGAGGAAGACCCAAAGATCGATGGGAGGATGACGTAATTGAAGATTTGAGAGAGATGGGGATTTTTTATTTGAAATCTACTGCAGAAGATAGGAAGAAATGACGTAAACTAGTTGAGAAGGCCAAGACATTCCACTGGAAGTCGTAGAGCCTGACGAAGAAGAAGAAGATAGATAATGGCTAAACACTTGCCACATCTGAAACCCTATATATACAAATTTTCACGAAGATCGGTTGAACGGTTGAGAAGTCTATACAGGACAGATACGCATACATTCATTTATATATATAAACGAGAGAATATACATAAATGGTTTGAACATGTACAAAGAATGCCAAATAATCGTTTATCAAAACAGATACTTTATTATAGACCTGATGGCCGAAGAAATGTAGGAAGACCAAAACGACGACGTTGGAAGGACGACTTGTAGCATATTGTCCAACGGGGAGCCGAATGGTTCATAGGCCCATCCATACCTTGAGCATGATGATGATGATGATGATGATGATGATGATTATGAAAAAAATTCCAACAAATGCTGATTGCTACATGGATATAATAGAATGGGTAATAAATAATTTCCTAAAATCTTAAATCAAATTGACACATATAAAATAAAGGTACCAGTAAGTGTTTATTTTTTAATACAAAACAAACTGTAATATAAACAAAAAAAATTAATCAATTCCATCAACTGTACCACCTTTCCTAAAATCAGAATTTGCTGTTAGGGTTCCATCCAATTTTCTTTCTATCGCTGTAACATGTGATCTCCAATCAACTACTTGTTTCATATGATGGTGCCTTGTCTTCAGAGCTGCTATTATTTGCTAAAATCAAATACATTTATAAAATTTAAATTAAAATGTTTTATACCTCACCTCATATCCAGTCTTCTAATTATACCGGTTTCGAAGCTTACGCAGCTTCATCTTCAGTAATTTCTTGTCATCTGATGTCGATCAGAAGAACTGTTTCTTTCTCCCTCTGTTGGTGGATCGATGAACCTCCAAATCAAATAAAATCCCTGGATATTTCGAAGTTCATATGTTTTTTCTTGTTTTTTTTTTTTAATGTGGATTTTTACCCAAATCGTGAGTTCTTTTTGTTTTTCTATTTGTTTAATTAGACTGGGTTTTGTATCAATTAGATGTTTTTCAGACCAAGCATGAGCAGCTAGAGGGAGGTCCACCAACAGAAGGAGGAAGAAGTAGTTCTCCTGATAGGCATAATATCAGTCGACAAGAAATTACTGAAGATGAAGTTGCCTAAACTTCGAAACCGGTATAATTAGAAGACTGGATATGAGGTGAGGTATAAAACATTTTAATTTAAATCCTAAATTATACCTCATAGTGATTTTTTCCTATAAAAGTTCAAATTTATAAAAGCTTCATTAAATGCTAAATGGATTTTATCTACTTTTGTTATGAAACTGCATGATTATTTAATTGTTAACAGGAAACTAGTATTTCATTATATTTCCGTAAAACATGAAACATGCATAAAAAGTAGAACATAGCTTTAATAAACCCTAAAACATGCACAATATAATTGAACAGCAATATGCATCAATCAGCTATGCACAATTATGCAAGTTTCGAGAAAAATAGTTTAAAGTTTAAGGCTCGAATCTATGAACGCATTAGACCGTAAAAGTCGTTCTCTGCCTGTATTCTGCTGAGAAAGTTGCATCCAAATACGTTTTTGCATACTCAAAAATCTGTTCATGCGATAATAATTGTTGAAATTCCTAAGCTACCTGGCGTGGTGACTTAGCAGAGAAACGAATCGTGAGCAACCCGATGGGAACCGATGTAGTTTGAAACCTTGCCGCATACCTTGTTGCTTTATCCAAGATGTCGGACATTGAAGACTTTGATAATGTTTTCGGTATACGCGGAGAAGAGGAATTTGATAGAGTCTACCAAAGAATTCAACTGGAAGAACAGGAGAATCGGCATAATATTGCACGATGCAGATGTCGTCGTATACGGTATTATTTACAGGAAGCAAGCATAAATGCATTCCTCTAGCAGACGAAAATAACGGAAGTGGTTTTATCGCTGAGAATTCTGGGTAATTTCTTGCCAATATTACAAAAACGACGACTTTCATGCATGACCAGTTAGTGGGTAGCTAATTCGATCTTTGTACTTGCTCACGGAAAGTCAGCTCATCAGTGATTAGAAGAAATCTGAGTAGAAACTAATGTATTTGCATGCAGCCCATGTCAATTTTGACTATTTATTGTAGTGACAAACTAACAATACCGGATATTGCAAGTTATTTTCATTTTTTGACAGTTAGGCATCAACAATCTAAGAGCGGGAATATTTGGTGCTTAGCTGCATGATACAAAATTAAGATTAGCATTTATGAAGATCTGGTTTCATATCCGTTTGTTGCAAAACATAGAATCTCTGATAGAACTGATGGCGTTTACATTTTCTTTAATAATAACGCCATATTTAAACAATTGGCACTAAAAGTGTGTGTACACTTACTTCATGAGCCAGTGCAACAGATGGCATCAAAATCTCTTTTTGCTTAATAGTGCTTAGCCGGCTGATGCATATCATCTTCAAATGTATTGTGATTTTTCTGAACAAGTTAGAAACATTTTCTTCTGAAACAAATGACAGCTAGCATTTGTTAAACTTAAAGTAATCATGTAAAGGATCAAGTAGGTTTTGACCTAGTCAAATAAACTACAATTTACAATAAATTTATTTTCTGAATTATTGAAATAATTTCCATTAAATACATAAAATATAAATAAAATACTGTAGGATACGCTTATAAAATAAGGTTCAGTATATTTGAAGAGAAAAATTATACGCTCAAGACTGGGGTTTGAACCCAGGACCTTTAGGCTTTCTAGGCCAATGCTCTTCCCCTGAGCTACCTGAGCACTCCAATCTCTTATACATTGTTAATTCACAATCGCCGAAAGCTACGAGCCTTTGCCTGATTATGCAAACTGCGGCTTCTTATTTAAATAGCATATTACGATATGATTTTTACAGAATTGAGGAAAATGTTTAAAAACAAAACTAGAGTGAGCTTTTTAATTTACGAGATTCTGTAAAACACTTCACAAACATGCGTTGTACATTATTTTTTGAGCGATGGTGTTTTGAAAATAATAAATAATGGTAAAATAATATCTTTGTTGGAAATATTTGCGTTCATTATAAACAATTGACTAACGTTAACAGTGTGGGGCAATGTTTATTAGTTGAAACAACAGGAGGCCGTGACAAGAATTAGTGATAAAATAACTGGAGGCTGTGAGACCATTTAGTGATAAAATGGCAGTAAGCACGTATTTATTGTTTTATATTGTTTCAAATAAAGTTCAGTTCATTTAAAATGCAGTAATTTGTTTCGTATTATGTATATTAACGCTACCTTTTGGATATTTTTTCTGTATACATTGTATGTAGTAAACATAGAGGGCAATGGTTTTACTTCCCACACGCGTGTTTGTAATATGTAATATTACAGTATAATTATTTTATTACAGTATAGTTATTTAGGTTGGCAACCCCAAAATGTCAGAAGTTGAACTTTCAATCATGGTCGCCATTGCAAGTATGATAAAATAAACTATCGCGCAAAGAAGATATTTATTGGGAATTTAAACACAAGTTTATAAAACTAGTAGGGCTTCTTTCGATGTTTAGTAACACGTGGGAATTATGAACACTCTCTTTGATTGTCTTTTAATTTGATTCTACTTGTGACTAAAAGCTTTGCTTTAGTAACTTCTATCCTAAATATGTAATACGCAAGTAAGTAAATATAAATCTCCCTTGGATATAGTCGTTTTACAGGAAGTTAGATGGCCAGTAGAAGGTAGTCAGAAATCAGGAAGCTTTGCATTATATTACGGGGGTGCACAAAGACCTGAATTTGGAACGGGTTTTTCAGTCAGAAGGAGGATCCTATCCGCTATCCAAGATATTAAGTTTGTCAGTGATAGGATATCATACATAATTCTAAAGGGTAAACGACATGATGGCATGGTGAATGGAGAAGACTACATAACAATGAACTACATGGTCTTTATAGGAAGCCAGATATAATAAGAACAGTTAAGTCTCGTAGACTGCGATAGGCAGGACATGTTGCACGTATGGGGAATGGAAGACTTGCATGGAAGCTTCTTGTAGGGAAGCCAGAGGGAAAACGCCCAGTTGGTAGACCAAGAATGAGATGGGAGAATAACATTAACTATTATTTGAGGGAAGTAGATTATACAGGGATGATAGGAAAGCATTAACTCAGGATAGGGATGTATGGAGAGCTTATGTCCGTGCGGCCATGAACCTATGGGTTCGATAGTGCCAGTGAGTAAGTAAGTAAGTACAAGTAAGTAAATAAAAGTGTTGTCTGTATAATCTTCTTCTTCTTCTTCTTCACTTCATGGGCTAGGCAAATTGCCTGTTCCGCCTCACACTTGTTCTATCCATCTTTTCACTGACTTTCCCACATTCCTTGAACCTCTTGGGTTGTAGTTAAATACTGCTTTTGGTAATCTTGTTACATTCTTTCGACATATCTAAATCATTTTTTCTCTATATTCTTTTATCATTCAATGGATATATGAATGTATAATAAAGTAAGTAAATATTAAATCATTTTAAAAATAAATGTCCCCTCAGGGGTCCTCACCTAGGGGATATGTGGATGGCGACCACAAGGTGCCCAAGCTGAGCAGAACATTTCTTCCACTTACTTGTGTTTTGCACTCTTTTAACTTTACTATCTAACCTCTCTTGGTTAACTCTTATTTTTTCGTACCCCGACGCTATTAGGGCATCCGAGGCCTAGGGAGTCTTTCCTTTCTTCCATTTCTTCTTTCCTTTATTTTCTTTTCTTCTCCAGAAAAGCCTGACCAGATGCTATAAGATGGTAACCCCATCACTGGTCTTGCCTTCCTTTGTCCAGCAACCAATCGAAGGGACTATTATTATGCTTTCAAGTCTCATACGACAATTTTCCGGATACGCTGGAGGGAAAATTTTCTATAGGATCGTAACAGGCCTTGGCCTAATACTTGGAAGGAAGAAGAAGAAGAAGAAGAAGAAGAAGAAGAAAAATAAATGTTATAAAATAGCATCGAAATCTGGTTCTTTAAGAAATCTACAAATATGAGGTGAGTCGTGCATTTTCTAACTCCAGTTATTTAAAATAAACCTCATATATTATATGGATGCAAAACATGGACTCTTACTTTAAGGGAGGAAAGGAGATTACGAGTATTTGAGAATAAAGTTCTTAGGAAAAATTTTGGACCAAAAAGAGATGAACAGACAGGTGAATGGAGAAGACTCTACATGGTCTTTATAGGAAGCCAGATAAAATAAGAACAGTTAAGTCTCGTAGACTGCGTTGGCAGGACATGTGTCACAATTGGAGAATGAGAGACAAGCATGGAAGCCTCTTGTAGGAAAACCAGAGGAAAAATGCCCAGTTGGTAGACCAAGAATGAGGTGGGAGAATAACATCCATGATTTGAGGAAAGTAGATTATACAGGGGATGATTGTAAAACATTAGTACAGGATAGGGATGTATGAAGAGTTTATGTCCACGCAGCCATGAACCTATGAGTTCGATAGTGCTAGTGAGTAAGTAAGTAAGTGTCACTTCCTTAAAATATTAAATGTTTATAATAGTTTACATAAGAAACTGAGTTTCTCTAATTTAACACAGGAAATATATTTAATATATGTAGGAAATAACACTATGAGGTTTCCTTTAATTATTGATGAGTTGGTTATTTTGACTCACCTCATATTTCTTGATTTTTATGCAGACCAGGTTTCGTCGCATTTGTGCGACATTGTTGATGCATTCCAACTGTTATTTTGAGGTTGCCCATCCTGTAAGTTGACTTTTGCTCCCTCTACTGGCTGACTGATGAACTTTCAAATCAAATGTTTTCCTTCTTTTTCTCCGGGAACTTCAAAATTCATGGTTTTCTTCTTATTTTTAGATGTAATATTAGGACAAAATTCATGGTTTTCTTCTTATTCTTGCAGATGTAATATTGGGACAAAATTTACATCTGCAAGAATAAGAAGAAAAACCATGAATTTTGAAATTCCCGAAAAAAAAAAAAAAAAAAATTAATTTGGAAGTTCGTCGGTCAGCAAGCAGAGTGAGGCAGAAGTCAACTTACAGGATGGACAACTGCAAAACAACAGTTGTAATGCATTGACAATGTCGCGAAAATGCGACCAAACGTGGTCTGCATAAAAATAAAAAAAATATGACGTTAGTCAAAATAACCAAGTCATTAATATTTAAAGGAAATGTATGTTCTGTTTACAGTAAAACCAGACGATAACTTTGATTTCCTGGCAATTTTATCTTAGTTTAGGCAGTTCCTACGTGATGCACTTTTTTCATAATACGGTTACTCACATTGAGCATTCCATACTCGTATTCCAAAGTGTTTGGCATCAACTGATGGTGAACACGTCTTGCATCTATAGCTTCCTTTACACTGTTACCAAGCCATAAGTTACGAATCATAACCTGAAAAACAAGAATTTAAGAGAAATTTTAGATATATTCTTTCAAGATGTTACAACCTAGCTCATCATAGGTCATAACATAGCGTAAAAAAATGATTCAATATTTTAATTGACCTTGGCCTGAACGGTTGGCCTTCGGTTAGCGGGAACATCACATTATACATAGAAACATATTACAAAACCATAAAACAAAACACATTTATTATAAATGCCAACAATACATTAAACATATTTTTAAAAAACCAGTTAAAACATCTTTGCCAAGGAAGCTAGATTCGCCATATTGGATCGCGCCAAATTTGATTTAAACTTTAATATTTCTTTGAGAGAGTTAAACTAAATCAACTGTAGATTATTAATTTTAACTTTTATATTATAATTCGACCCTTAGGTCTTCTTATTTTCCAATGCATGTTATTCGCAATAACCCAAATTAATCTAAAGTTTTTAATGGTTCATAGAAACCGTCTAATTTTGAAGTTAAAATGATCCACCAAGATAATAACGACTCATACTCACACATGTAGAGGATTCACCGGTCCTGAGTGAAACTGAAGTGAACACTTCAGTCCCCGCCTCCAGACTGTTTTTCGTAAAAAAAATATTGTGAGTTTATATATGATCGTTTTTTAAGTTTCTAATTCACGGGAAAATCTCGGGTGGAAAGTTCATCTAACTATGAAATTACATCCTGGTGTGTTGTGACATGGTTTTGGTCCAGGATACTTTATATAAAATATTATAAATTTTTACTCGTTTTTTATATTTCCTAAAAAGTCTTTGGAGAACTTTGAGTATGACTAATTAGTATTTAAAGGTGATTATTTATTTTCAATCTTTTCGGTATAAATAAATTAGTATATTGCATTTATAGTTTTCTTTTTTATAATATGTTTTATTATCATTGCGATTATGCCCTGTTGCAATACAAGAAGAATATCAGCATACAAAACTGATAGTAAATAAATAATTAATTTCAAATAAAAGATAAGAACGGCTAAACTTTACAACGTGTGACATGCCTTTTTAAATTACTTCATAAACTCCTGTCAAATTTTATTCTTAGGGTTTTATTTTTTCAAATTATTTCTCACCATTTACAATGATTTTTATATGTGTTCTAACTATTATTTGAATATATATTTTTACGATATTGAACTACATGGAGACGTGACAGCCATATTGATTTTAACAAGTATTCTGTGTTCCAGTGCGGCCAACATGGTCTGTACTAATTAACTTACACTGAATAAAATCAGTGTGCTTTCTTTCACAGGTTAGAATACTTATATTGCATTGAGTTAGCTCTTAGGTTGGTCTTTCACAGGTTAGAGTACTTAAATTGCATTAGGTTAGCTTTTAGGTGGTCTTTCACAGGTTAAAACTTCTGGCGCGTCAGGCCTAGAAGGGCCTTAGCCTACCAGCCGGCTGCTGGCCTAACATCCACATGTGTCAATCACAGAGTTAGATGATCATCAGCCAGTGTAGGGGTGACATGTGGTCAGCATTTCGGGTCCCCAGCCGTTATAGCTGGTTTTCTCAACCTGGAGTAGCTACTTATTGTAGCTACCCAAATGCCTCATGATAGTGGGTGGGCACCGGTCCTATACTGGCCGAAATACCATGAGAAAATTTCTTCCCCCATGGAGACTGAAACCAGCGCAAGTCCCGTAGCTCTGCGCCAAGGCTTCCTGCCTTAACCACTCGGCTACACAGGTTAGAGTACTTAAATTGCATTAGGTTAGCTTTTAGGTTGGTCTTTCACAGGTTAGAGTACATACATTGCATTAGGTTCGTTAGCAACGCGAGTTCAAATATCATGTATATGTTGGCTGCCTCCCATGATTCCATAGTGTAAACCGCTGTCTGTTGCCGCATGTGCGTGGTGTATGATTGAAACTTAGAACAAAATTTTTGCGTCACATATTGTAAAGTATTTGTGAAGAAACTGATATATATATATATATATATATATATATATCTCCTCAGGGGTCCCCATCTAAGGGATATGTGGATGGCGACCACAAGGTGCCCAAGCTGAGCTAAACATTGCTTCCACTTACTTGTGTTTTGCTCCTTACTTCTATCTTTAACCGATCTGTTATTTTTTTCTTTTCTAGTACCAGTCTTCTTCGTATCCAGTCTCCTCTGACTGCTTGCTCTCTTGTTTCTTCGACCTTGAGTATTCAAGGCCGAAGGGTTCATTTCTGTCTTTCCAATGTATCTTTCTTTTAACCTTGTGGACACTCACCTTGAATGACCCAAATAAGCTGCATGTTCAAATGCAGCCCCATTGTAACTTATAACATAAGTATACAGTGGACTCATGTCATCAGCTACGGCTGGATACACGCAATGAAGAATGAATGAATAGGTTATATAAACCGTGTCCACATATATAGTATCATACTTTAAACTACTACTATTGTCATTTTGGATAATTGTATCTAAATGAAATTGGTGACAATCAACATAGAAACTCTAAAAGTTTTGTGCATGTTAACAATGTCATCAATGGAAAATAATGGACAGCAATTCAGAAACTAAACTAAATTTAATAATGTTTTTTGTGGTCGATATGTGTTAATCATTTGATATTTAGCAGATACAGATGTCTGCAGCGTCCACTCGTGGGGGCCACATTCAATGTCTATGAGGTATAGCAAACACTTTTTGAGTTTCTCTTTTGATTATCGCCAATTCCATTTAGATACGATTATCCAAAGTGACGTAGTAGTTGTTAAAGTATGATACTATATTTGTGGACACAGTGTGTATATATCTCCATCCATAGTAATTCTCTGCCCGAGGGCAGGTCTTTCACTGCAATCATAGCATTTTCATGCTATGCTTTGCAGCTTTACTAGGGAATTATAGGTGTGGTAGCTTGCCGTTTCTTTTCCACACTGTTGAATGATTATGATGATAATGTTAAAGAAGATGGTGATGGCCGGGTTATTTTCGGGGACCGTCGGGCCTAAGCTTCCTAACATTTGTCTTACAGATGAGGAAAAATCCCGAAAAAAAACCTCACCCAGGAGCTTGTCCTGACCGGGAATCGAACCCAGGCCCGCTGCGTGACAAGGCAGCATGCTCTCTCGAGGCTACAACAGTGGAGATTATATATATATATATATATATATGTCACCCTCTAGGAGTTGCATGACCTTGAAGTTGGTGGGGGTGCTTGCATGGTCTAGTGATCCTTTGGGCTATACCGATGGTAGCGAAGCTACTGGTAGGGCCTCCCTTATTGGTCAGGCCAAAGGTGAAGACCTAGACTAAGAAGCAGCTCAGAAGAGGAGACCCAACTGTTTCCAGAGGCGGAGGAGGTCTAAATGACCCAACGGCAATGGAGGCAGATGAGAATCCTCAGGATGGAAAGGGACAGATCAGGCTCTGCCTAGCTGTGGTGAAAGCGACTGATCTAGGAGACGGAAACCCCAAAATCAAAATACCTGGTCCTCCAAGTTGGGGATTGGGCGTGAGGTTAGTACCCTCACTCCGGAAAAATATTTCAAACTACAAAACCTCAAGGAAATATAAATGGCTTGTCCTTATTGACACAACCTGGCAAACAGAAAAAGGACAATGATTTTAAACTTGCTATGGAGATGCTAGAGAGTTCAGATTGAGAAATTAGTGGATAGAGGCACAGGACCGAGCTAATTGGAGGAGGTTCCTTGAGGAGGCCAGGACTCGGGAATGAGTTGTTGCGCCAATGATGTTGATGATATATATATACACACACACATATATTGTATATAACAATAAAAGTGTATATAAACTTAAACGCAACAGTTGTAATACATTTTATATCTGTTAGAACCAGAAGATTTTTTTTAACAAAAGATCCATCAAACATTTTTAATTTAATATTTAAAAGAAATAACATTTTAAAGTTTATTTTAATTATTTTGAGTTAGATTTTTTTATAACACTGGACAACACTGAAATTTACACCTGACAAAAATTATATGTTTCTAACATATTTTTAGGGGGCACGCCGTAGCGTAGTGGTTAAGGCACTGAGCTACAAGCCGGAGGGTCGAGGGTTCAAGTCCCGTTGGGGTCAGGATTTTTAAACTGACCCAAACCCTCTGGCGGCACTATGGCCCTGGGGTCGACTCAGCCTCTAACGGAAATGAGTACCAGACGCTTGTTCTGGGAGTAAAGGCGGCCGTCACGCAGGGCTGACAGACCGGCTGACATAAAGTGCCGATTGTCTAGAAAAAGTGGGAGCCTTAACCTCCTACTACCCTAAGGGCTTCCTGAGGCCTGTTGTGGGATCACTTTACTTTAACATATTTTTATGTCATGATTTCTAAACTGAAATCCGTTTTTCATTATCACGTACAGTTTTGAAGTAATCGCCGATTTATGTTTAAACTAGCGGCTGACCGAGCACAAAGTAGCGGGCTATTTTATACATAATATATTGAACCCTTGTTCAAGAAGAAGGAGCATATGACAACACATTATTACTTTATTACTGGGAAAGAAACAATTCCAGCCTATTGGGTTGTCTGTTTCAATTTATGAGCCCTATAAAAGGCATGGTCGATTGTATGGTGTAGCAGATTATATGTTTACACGATTTATTTTATTATGGTCTCTTAATCTCCCCACTTGTTTTGTTGAAGCAGAGTGCAAAAGCAGTAATTTAAATATATATTTTATCTTCTTAGGGATCTCAATTCAACAAATTCAGTCCGAATGCTTAGGCTCTCTGTTACAGTACTGGTATTTGTTTGAGCTCAATAACAACGTATAGGAAAAGTGAACACTCTTTGAATGAACTTGTCTATTTTAATGATGTTGATGGACTAATGGAACAATTGAGTGGTAAAATTTGCAATCCACAAGAATGGCGCCTTTTCATAGATTCTTCCAAGTTAAGTGTAAAGGCTGTCTTGTTAAATAATGATAATGTTTACCATTCTGTGCCTATACCTCTTGCTCATACTATTCATATGAAGGAAATGTACAAGAATGTGAATTTGCTTTTAAAAACTGTTAACTATACAACATATGAATGGAAAATATGTGGAGATCTTAAAGTCACAGGAATATGCTTTGGAATGCAGAGTGGTTTCACCAAGTTTTGTTGTTTTTATGCGAGTGCGACAGTCGAGCTAAACAAAAACATCATGAAATAAGAGAGTGGCCTCTAAGGGATGCTTTGCTACCAGGGGACAAGTGTATTAAACACCAACCATTAGTTAAGAAATAAAACATATTGCTGCCACCCTTCACATTAAGCTAGGCTTAATGAAAAATTTTGTTAAGGCTGTAAACAAAAATGATAAAAGTTTTCTGTATTGGAAAGAAAAAAGATTCCAAGAATTAGTGAAGGTAAATTGAAGGAAGGTATTTTTATTGGCCCACAAATTCGTGAAATGATGTAAGACAAGAAGTTTGATGATGTGGTAGAAGACAGTATGAGAATGCAGCATGGGTGGGATTCAAGACAGTATGTGCTAATTTTTCTGGGAAATGTAAGAGCCGAAAACTACCAAGAAATTATTGAGAACATGTTTAAAGACATAAAAACTTGGGGTGTAATATGTTATTGAAAATACATTTCCTATATTCCCACCTGGACTTCTTTCCTCCCAACCTGGGGGCCGTCACGATGAACATGGAACCGTTTTCATCAAGACATATCTGTCATGGAAAGAAGATACAGAGGACAATGGCCACCCAGCATGTTAGATGACTATTGTTGGCAGCTAATAAGGGATGATCCTGATGTTGTCCACAAAGCAAAAATGTTCCAGAAAATATTTTTAGAATGTTAGTAAAATAAAACTTTTTTCTATATTTCTATACTTTTTTGCATGATAAATCAGAAAATTTGTGACTAGGGTCGCATGCAAATACATTAGTCTCTACTCAAATTACTTCCAATCACTGGTGAGCTGACTCGCCGTGAGCAATTGCTGAGATCAAATGAACGGCCGACTTACCGGTCATGCATGAAAGTTCGTAATATTGGCAACGAATTACCCAGAATTCTCAGCGATAAAACCACATCTGTTATTTTTTGTCTGCTATAGAGGAATGCATTTACGCTTGCATCCCGCAAATAATACCGTATACAACAACGTCTCCATCGCGAAATATTATGCTGATTCTCCTGTTCTTCCAGTTGAATTCTTTGGTAGACTCTATCAAATTCCTCTAGTCTGCGTATAACGAAACATGATCGAAGTCTTCGAGGTCCGACATATTGGATAAAGCTGCAAAGGTTTCAAACTACATCAGTTACCACCGGTTCCCTTCGGGATTTTCACGATAAGTTTCTATCTTGAGCTATGAACCTCGTCAGGTAGCTTACAATTATTATCGCATGAATAGATCTCTGAGTAAGCAAAATGTATTAGGATAAAACTTTCTCAGCAGAGAACGCCTTTTATGGTCTAATGCGTTTATAAATTCGACCCTAAGTCTTCCCGAAAGTTATTTAATCTACACAATTCTTTCTTAATAATCCTTCAATTTATAGAAATAACATAAGGGATTACCGGCACGCCGTATCGTAGTGATTAAGGCACAAGTTGGAAGGTCGAGGGTTCAAGTCCCGGTGGGGTCAGGATTTTTAAACTGACCAAAACCTTCTGGCGGCACTATGGCCCTGGGGTCGACTCAGCCTCTAACTGAAATGAGTACCAGACGCTTGTTCTGGGGTAAAGGCGGCGTCACGCAGGGCTGACAACCCGGCTGACTTCAAGTGCCGATTGTCTAGAAAAAGTAGGTGCCTTAACCTCCTACTACCCCAAGGGCCTCCCGAGGCCTGTTGTGGGATTACTTTACTTTACTTTACTTATTACCAGAATACCGAAATTAGATATGTGCGGTAATTTTTTTTTCTGGATTTGTATGGAAATTTTCAATCATGTTTCCTGCAAAAATGGTACGTGATAGAAAATTTTGGATTGCAGATCTGAATTCAGCATAAGTTAAATATTTATAATCGCCTATTTTCATTCGAGTGCAAGAAAAAAGTTTGAAATTTGTTGTCCAGTGTAATTAAGATTGTGGTAAAGATATACATAGGGAAAACAAAGATAAATTTAATCATTACAACTAAAGAGCACATAAGAAATGTAAAAAAAAGGGGGAAGTAGAAAAATCTGCAGTAGCTACTCACGTTTGGTCAGAAAAACACAAAATAGATGTAAACACAAAATTATTAAAACAGTTATAAAACACAAATGAACTCGCCATATGGGGAAAAAAATCTACATACAGAAGAACGTGGAGAGAATTATGAATTTTGAAATTCCCGGAGAAAGGAACCTCATTAGCAAGTTGATTGGACCACAGAAAGAGGGAGCAGGAGTCAAGAATTGGGGTTGACAACTTAAAAAAAATCAGTCTGTAAAAGCTGAAGATGGGGCTAAGAAGCCTTGAAACATATGTTCAACATAAACAACCATAAGAAGTATGAATATACAGAGCAAATAACTTAATTATTAAGTAAACCTCTTAATGTTACTTCCTATTGTATTTTTAAAATATATTTTTTGAGTTAGAAAATATTGAAAATGACACAGAGAGTGCTGAAACCATGGCCTGCAATGAAACTACAAATGTGAGGTGAAATATTCCAAGCGTGACAGGCCTAGAAGGCCCTTGGCCTATCATCCGGCTGCTGGCCTCACATCCACATGTGTTAATCACAGAGGTCGACGATTATCTAGCCAGTGTAGGGGTGACATGTGGTCAGCATGTCGGGTCCCCAAGCTCTTATAGCTGGTCCTCTCAACCTGGAGTCGCTACTTATTGTAGCTACCCAAATGCCTCACGATTCTTCGTGGGCACCGGTACCATACTGCCCGAAATTTCATGAGAAAATGTCTTCCCCAATGGAGACTCGAACCAGCGCAATTCTGTACGGGACCAGCACAAGTTCCGTAGCTCCGTGCCAAGGCTTCTTGCCTTAACCCCTCGGCTACGGCGCGGGACAAATGTGAGGTGAGTCCACAAAAAATCTAACTCATAATAATTAAAACATTTTAATGATTTTATATATCATCATCATCATCATCATCACCATCATGAACTTATTTAGGAAGCAAGCATTCTGAAACATATTCTCAATAATTTTGTAGATTAAGAGGTGGGGGTCTTATGCTGATGATGTAGTATTGTTGGGCAATAGCGAAGATATATACGAGTACTAAAAGCCAACATGCACACACTATTGAGTAACACTCAGAAATTGGGACTGGAAGTAAATATCAATAAAACTAAATATATGGTCACACATAGAAATACATTATATAATGGAAATGGACAGCTAATGACAAATTAGGGAAATTTTGAGGAAGTGGCTGAATTCAAATACCTAGGAACAATAATCACAAATAGGAATGAGATGCACAAAGAAATTAAACATAGGCTCAATCCTGGAAATGCATGCTATTATGCACTACAGAGTCTCTTGATGTCCCGACTCCTTTCAAAAAAAGTTAAACTGAAAATATATAAAACTATTATTCTACCAGTTATATTATATGGATGCGAAACATGGACTATTACTTTAAGGGAGGAAAGGAGATTATGAGTATTTGAGAATAAAGATCTTAGGAAAATGTTTGGATCAAAGAGAGATGTACAGATAGGTGAATGGAGAAGACTACATAACAGTGAACTACTTGGTCTTTATAGGAAGCCAGATATAATAAGAACAGTTAAGTCTCGTAGACTTCGATGGGCAGGACATGTGGCATGAATGGGGCATGAAAGACGCGTATGGAAGCTTCTTGTAGGAAAACCAGAGGGAACACGCCAGTTGGTAGACTAAGAATGAGGTGGGAGAATAACATTGATTCGAGGGATGTAGATTATACAAGGACTAATTGGAAAACATTAGATCAGGATAGGGATGTATAGAGAGCTTATGTCCATGCGGCCATGAACCTACGAGTTTGATAGTGCCAGTGAGTTAGTTAGTTATGAGGTGGGGGTCTCAATTTTCCAATTCTTGATATTACTCACCCAAGCAACTGATGTGATTATTCGGATACCTCCAGCTCCACCAACGACAAGCCTTACATCACCGGTTTCATTTATAAGAATAACAGGAGACATTGATGAGAGAGGTCTTTTACCAGGCGATATAAAATTAGCACTGAATGGTAATGTTTCCTCATTGTTTGTGTTACTTGGTAAATTGAAGTCATCCATTTCATCGTTTAGAAGAATTCCTGTGCTGTTTGACATCACTCCGGAACCAAAGCTAGAAGTTTAAATCAATTAATGTAAATTATGGTAGTTTTAAATATTTGGTTATTTAAAGCTACAGAGTGCAGCATAAATCAATTAACCAAAAATTCAATAGTATATTACAGTGCGAGTTTGGGAAATGGTTTTCATAGAAGTGAGGAAATGATTAAAAACCGAACAATAGTGAGGTTTTTAATTTCGGAGATTCTGTAAAACACTTCACAAACTTGCATTGTACATTATTTTTTTGCGTGATGGTATTTTCAAAATAATAAATAATAGTAAAATAATAACATCTTTGTTAGAAATATTTGCGTTCATTATAAATAACTGACTAAAGTTAACGGCCTGGCCAATGCTTATACGGTAAATGCAGAAAATAATTTAGTTGAGAGTACAGCAGGCTATGACACCAATCAGGCATAAAATGGCGGCAAGTGCGAATTTACTGTTTTATATTGTTTCAAATGAAGTTCAGTTCATTAAAGATTCAGTGATTTGTTTCGTATAATGTATATTAACACTACCTTTTGGATATATTTTAATATACACATTGTATGTAGTATACATAAAGGACAGTGGTTTTATTTCTCGCGCTAGGTAGATAATTTGTAATATTACAGTATAGTTATTTAGTGTTTTATAGGTTGGCAACCCCGAAATTTAGGAAATTGAACTTTTAATCATGGTTGCCATTGCTGTAAGTACAACAGAACGCACTATCATGCAAAAAATGTGTTTATCATAGAATATATAAAATGTGCACTTACTTGTAATTAATTGTACTGGTTGCAGACACTGCATCTCCATTGGGTGCAACTACACATATATGAGTAGTTCCAGAGTCCTCAGGTTGAGAAAACACTGATCCATAGAAGGAAATGTCATTTACTGTTTTGTAATCATCAATTTTTTGCCTCTCAGCTTCAGCGTGTGTTTTAGATAACAATTCATCAACAGTCTGTTGGATTGACGATTTTTATTATTAATTTAACACTTCTCATAGAAGGATAAATTAGATTTGAAGAGAAAAATTTTCGCCTAGACCGGGACTCGAACCCGGGACCCTTGGCTTTCCGGGCCAAGTGCTCTACCAACTGAGCTACCGAGGCGAGTTACGATCTAGACGCAAATTTTTCTCTTATGTACGTTGTAATTCCCTCGCGCCAAATGCTTGAAACCATAGCTTCTATCTTTGCAAATGGCGGGCTTCTTAGTTAAGAAGACATTTATTGGGAATTAAACACATACTTTATAGCCAGTAGGGCTTCTATTGACGATTTTTATTATTAATTTAACACTTCTCATAGAAGGATAAATTATATTTGAAGAGAAAAATTTTTCGGCCTAGACCGGGACTCGAACCCGGGACCCTTGGCTTTCCGGGCCAAGTGCTCTACCAACTGAGCTACCGAGGCGAGTTACGATCTAGACGCAAATTTTTCTCTTATGTACGTTGTAATTCCCTCGCGCCAAATGCTTGAAACCATAGCTTCTATCTTTGCAAATGGCGGCTTCTTAGTTAAGAAGACATTTATTGGGAATTTAACACTACTTTATAGCCAGTAGGGCTTCTATTGACGATTTTTATTATTAATTTAACACTTCTCATAGAAGGATAAATTATATTTGAAAAGAAAAATTTTCGCCTAGAACGGGACTCGAACCCGGGACCCTTGGCTTTCCGGGCCAAGTGCTCTACCAACTGAGCTACCGAGGCGAGTTACGATCTGGACGCAAATTTTTCTCTTATGTACGTTGTAATTCCCTCGCGCCAAATGCTTGAAACCATAGCTTCTATCTTTGCAAATGGCGGCTTCTTAGTTAAGAAGACATTTATTGGGAATTTAACACTACTTTATAGCCAGTAGGGCTTCTATTGACGATTTTTATTATTAATTTAACACTTCTCATAGAAGGATAAATTATATTTGAAGAGAAAAATTTTCGCCTAGACCGGGACTCGAACCCGGGACCCTTGGCTTTCTGGGCCAAGTGCTCTACCAACGTACATAAGAGAAAAATTTGCGTCTAGATCGTAACTCGCCTCGGTAGCTCAGTTGGTAGAGCACTTTTACAACGTACATAAGAGAAAAATTTGCGTCTAGATCGTAACTCGCCTCGGTAGCTCAGTTGGTAGAGCACTTGGCCCGGAAAGCCAAGGGTCCCGGGTTCGAGTCCCGGTCTAGGCGAAAAAAAAAATTTTCTCTTCAAATATAGTCTGTTGGATACAAATTTACAGAGCTTACTGTCATTTTTTTTATTCTTACATATTATAGACATAATAAACATAATAAGAAGACATCAAGTCAATTGGAGAGAGCACGTACAACGCATTCCAGAAACATCAATTTATTACCACAACAATATACAACTACGATCCTTGCGGAAGAAGAAACCCAGGAAGGCCTATAAAAAGACGGCAAGACCGATTTTGACTGGCGCGTGAACAGATATTATGGTCCATACCGTAATACTGATGATGATATATAGGGGTCCCCAATCTTTAGGGTCAAAATTATACAGACGATAGAGGACTCTATTTGGAACATATTGACATAAGGGACCAGTGGTCGGAAATTAATATTTTGGATGCCATGTCATTTTAAACATCATTTGCAAACTGCTTTTTTTTTTTACACTCATCACCAACTTAGAGCTCAGAGCAGTTGTTGAAAATTTTACAAGTTTTATGCACATAACTTACATTTTTCTATTCAATATCCATTCTTCATTACGTGTACCCAGCCGTAGTTGATGACACAAATCCATTGCATACATATGCTATAAGTTACAATGGGGCTGCATTTGAACATGCAGCCTATGTGGGCATTCAAGATGAGTATCCATGAGGTTAAAAGAAAGATATATAGGAAAGACAGAAATGAACCCTTCGGCCTCAAATACTCTAATACCATCAGGGTTGTTGAAAACAAGAGGTTAGTCAAGAGAGACTGGATAGGATAGTAAAAAGAGGGATCTGGTACCATAAATGGAAGAAATACCAGATCGGTCTATAACCCACCAAGCTGATCAGTGCTAATTGGTGGGAACACATCCCTTTGGTTCATATTGCATAAACAGCTGCACCACGAGAAGGTAGAGATTGGACACTGGGTTATTGTCCAGTTGGTTTTTCTAAGCTTTCTATCTAGAACGAATTAGTGGTTCTCCTCTCTGTTAAAAACAATAATCATTGCAGCCGTTTCTATCATTAATTTACCAAACATTGTTAGAATTGGCATAGACATAAATAGACTTTGATCAATTCTTAGTCTATCCACTGGAAAATATATAAAAAGTATACAATAGTGAATAAGCTATAAATGTGCAATTGAAGTGTAGTAAAATGGGCTTTACCTGAGTTACATTAACAAACATAGGATCTCCAAGGAGGCTTCTTTTTGCATAAGAAAACTTGAATGCTTCTATAATTCTATGTAACGTGATGGCTTGATTAGAAGTTCCATTGTTGTCTTGAGGACCCATGTTGTAGCCTTTAAGTATGTTGAGAATGTTAGTCAGAACAACGCCTCCACTTGGTGGTGGCGATGTAAACATCACCAACTCCTCACCGTCTGATAGCACAGTGTTACTGATTGGTTCGCTCCATCTTACCCTGTACAAATTTCATACAACAATATTCAGCTAAACTTATATATAAAAATGAGTGAATGAATGAGTCACTTCTTATTTTACCTCATAGTTTATGTTTTCTTAAACATGGGACCTGCAGCCTTCAAGAGGAAACATCCCTCTCATTTTCAACCGACATTATGACTACCGGATTTTCGTTGGAAACTCCATTCTATAATGTTGCCATCTGGTGTTGATTTGATGAACTTTGAGATCAAGTCCTGTTCATTGGGAATTTTGAAATTCGTGGATGGGAATTTTGAAATTCGTGCATCTGAATTTGCAATAGCTGATTTTTCAATTTCACCATTTTTAATATTTCTAAAGTGTTCCTTTGTGTGAGTGTCCAAATTCCTTTTTGTTTTTCTTATGTATACTTTATTGCAGTCTGTACAACAATTTGATAAATTCCAGATTTTTTACTATCTGGGGTATTCAATTTCTTATTGTTATTAATAGATTACCAAGGTTAAATTTATTTATCAGTGCCAATGTAATATTGAATTTCTTGAAAATATTTTTTTAATCATCATGTGCATTCATGGATCAGGTCTGTTGACCCGTTCCAACTTCAGCCCATCTCTTTCTAGTTTCTAGGTCTGTCCACATCTCGGGTGCCTTTAGGTTTGTATTTTGTTATTTGTTTTGGATATCTATCTTCATTCATTCTGTCTATGTGTTGTGCTTCCATTTTTGTCTATATGTATCTATTTTATCAGTTATTGCAAATATTTCAAGCATATTTTTTTTAATTTGTTATGTATTTCAGGATGATAAGTAATTTTCTTGAATTGTTTTCCGTTCTTTGAATCAGATTGCAAGATGGTGTATTCTTTTAAAAATATATTTTTTGTCTGAATTTCTTTAATTTATATATATTTATTTTATTTCCAAAACCATTTAAATTAGTTATGTTCAAAATGTGATTGTATTCTTTCTTAAAATTTTCTTCATTTAGTGGGACATTTAATAGTCTATATATTAAACTGTTGAAAATTGTATGTTCATGCGCAGATTCCAATGAAAATCCGGTAGTCATAATATCGGTTGAAAATGAGAGAGATGGTTCTCCTGAAAACTGCAGTTACCATGTTTAAGAAAACATTAAGTATGAGGTAAGACAAGAAGTGACTCGTTCATTGAACTAAGAAGCTCATAATGTTATTTCCCATATTTAACAATGAATAAAAAAAGTGCCTGTTAGTTTATCTGTCCTTTATGAACTCAAAAACTACTTGACAGATTTGAATGGGGTTTTTTACCATCATTTAGAGATTTTTTGGGACAATTAACTTTTATAACATATTACCATACGTACTTGTTATAACGGGAGTTAACCCCAGTCATAACGTAGGTAAAAAGGATCTCTATAGTTTAAGTGGTCTTTGGCCCTAGCAGTTGGCCTTGGTTTTTGGTGGGAGAACTTCACATATAAACACATTAAACAATAAAATACCATTATTTATTTAAATTAAAAACAAACCATAAAGAGAAAGATTAATCAAAACATATAAGCAAGTGATTAAAGACAGTGAAAAAATCGCCATGTTGGAATGAGCCGATTAGATTTAAACAACTTCATAATACTCAGAGGGGAGAACCATTTAAAAAACAACTTTAGGTTATTATTCTAAGTTATTTGACCGTTTGGCCTTCTCATGATAAAGTATATTCTTAGTAATTATCCAACATTATTCTAAGTTATTTTTCTTTAGAATCTATGACCATTTAAAAAAAAAACATGAACTTTTTAGAGTGATAATAGTATTATAATGCATCTTACCCATGTAGAGGCTGCACTCCTCTCCTAGGAGGACCTGAATGAAGCGAAAGCTTCGGTCCTCCACACCGTTCTGCTCTCTTTCCAAAAACTTAGAGTTTATATATCCTAATTTTTATCATTCTTTATTTTCAAAATTCGTGGAAACTCTATTTACATTACGCAATCTTTCGTAATATTCCTAGCTCTAAAAGGACCAAGTTGTATAAGATGTTATTCCCACTTATCTAATGTGTTAGTTAAAAGGCATAAATGTTTACTGGGTTATATAAGCTTTCGTAAGAGTGTCCCCATAGTTTGAAACTTATGTTATTCAAAAGCAAAGTTGTTTACTGGATTATATAAGCTCTCGTAAGTGTGTCCTCATAGTTTTAAAAATATATTGATGTGAAATCACTTCTAGTCTAAGATATTCTATTTTATTATAATTTTTACCCTCGTTTTTATTTATAAAACCCTTGTATGAACTTTAAGTGTGACTTCAATCAGCATATTAAAGGTGATTATTTATTCCCTATCTTCTGGTATAATAAACAAGTATATTGTGTATATGTTTTATCGGTTTTTATAATATTTTATTATAATGGCGGTTAGGCCCTACCGTGATCGCAATAGTACTATAGGGCCGGAGCTAACAAAAAAGCCTAAACCGTGAGAAAGAAGTATAAGAATTGTAACCAAAAAGAAAGACATGTGGAGGAGAATCCTGTGGGAAGCCGAGGCTCGACCCAGAATGTACTGCTGTAAGTTCAGTGGTCATTTTGATGCCTAATGTTAAAATTTGCCCCCCTAGGGATTGCATGACCTTGTCGTTGGTGGGGGTCCTTGCGTATTACAATGATCCTTTGGGGCTATGCCAGCGGTAGCTTAGCTACTAGTAGGGTCTCCCAAGCTGGACAGGCCAAAGCTGAGTGATCAGACCAAGAAGCAATCCAGAAGAGGACTCCAATGGTTTCAGAGACAGATGAGGAACAAGATTCTCAACGGCAGAGAAATCCTACCTGCTGTCCTGTAGGATGAAGTTGGATCTTCAAAGGCTAGGGGGAGAAAACCTTGATTACAAATTACCCAGTTCTCAAGGTAGGAGGTTTCATGGGTGGCTGGTATGCCACATTATAAAAATATTTCAGTAAGGAATCTCACACAAGGCTTTGGAATGGACGGTCTACAGAGAGATTTGGTCTCGCATCATGAAGGCCTGGGCCCATTATGGGCTGTAGCGCCATTCGAAGAAGAAGAAGAATGTTAAACTTTAATCATAAAAACTAAATATTACGTTCAAACTAACTTTACAGTAATTATAATGTTACTCTTTTTATATATAAAAAAAAAAAAGAAAAAAAAATTATGCAAGAAGTGACCTCTTTTCAAAATACTGTTTTAATACTTTTTTTATTTTAAATTTTTTAATTCTGGTCCCATATATATATATATATATATATATATCTATATATATAATTTCCCAATTCCGCCAGTTTCTCTTTATGAAATGCTGTCGTTTACTGCTTATAAGTTTTTATTTGATTTTTTTAATCTGGTACCATATACATCGGAGAGAAAACCAGGACTGTCGAAAGACAAACCTGGGGCATTTGAAAAAAAATTATATATATATATTCCCAATACTGCCCAGTTGTTTTTATGACATTTCTGGCTTTCTCCCCTGGCATTGGCGGAATTGAAATCTGCTTCTGAGAATCGGGCATCTTTTAAGGCGGAGTTCCGTTACCCTGATGATATCATATTTATATTATTATTATTATTATTATCGTATCATTATTGTTATTACCCTATAAAATATTGTTTGTACATGACATTTACATTGTTACATTTATTGTATCTTTAACTGTTTATAATTAGTATAGTGTATATCTATATTTGTCAAATATTTATTTGTATTTGTGCTGGTTGAGTGGAAGAGAGGGCCTTATGGCCTTAACTCTGCCAGAATAAATAAAGTATTATTATTATTATTATTATTATTATTATTATTATAAAAGTAAAGTATTATTATTATGATGGTGATAAATGATGAACCACCACGAGAGTTCTTATCCTAAACTTAACGTAAATTCAAGACCATGGTGACCAGGAATAATTTTCTTTAAGAAATGGTCTGACCGAGAATCGAACCTGTGACCTCGTGAACTATAGTCAGACACGCTGACCATTAGCTCTTGAGGCTGGTCGGTTCCCTGTATTAAGAATCAGATTATATCTCGCCTGCCATCATCACTGCACTCCAGTGGAAACTTCCAATATTAAAAACTGTTCACGGTTACAATTGGACAATATTATGCATCAATCGACTAAGCGCATTTAAAAATAGATTTTAATGCCATCTGTTGCACTGGCTCATGAAGTAAGTGTACACACACTCTCAGCACCAAATCTTTAAATATAACCTTATTATTATTATAGAAAACTGTAAATGCCATCAGTCCTATGAGAGATTCTGTTTTGCAACAAATGACTACGAAACCAGATCTTCATAAATGTTAATCTAAATTTTGCATCATGCAGCTAAGCGCCAAATATTCCGCTCTTAAATTGTTGATGCATAACTGTCAAAGAAGAAAAATATATTTCGTTAGTTTGGCGCTACAATAAATAATGAAGATTGACTTTAGCTTTAAATGTATTTTTCTCGAAACTTACATAATGGGTCATAAAATAAAATAAGTTAAAATATACCTTCTTAGGTAAAATCCGTCGTCCTCAACTTATAAAATATGTAATCTTTATACCTGTACGCCTTTCAGAACATCCATTCCATCTTCAGCAGGTCCCTCTTCGCTACAACATCCAGTATGATGGTTGATGCTGCTGGTCCTAATGTGGTGTTGTGTCACGACCATCATACTGGATGTTGTAGCGAAGAGGGACCTGCTGAAGATGGAATGGATGTTCTGAAAGGTGTACAGGCATAAAGATTAGATATCTTATAAGTTGAGACGACGGATTTTACTTAAGAAGGTATATTTTAACTTATTTATTTTATGACTCTCCATCTCAACGGTTTTATCAATGAATTTTATTAGATTACATAATGGGGCATAGTCGGTTGATGTACAGCCCCATCCAATTGAAGTGGTTATGATTTGAAGCAAAACGGATGGTGATGGATTATTTGTAACAGATATGTGCTATTCAGTACATTCTTTAAACTATAGCTTTACTTCAAAACTTACTTATAAGAATGAAGATCGGATGGTTGTAGAATTCCTCCAGCTCTCTGTATGTCCGCTATAAGTTCCGTTGTTAATGAACCATTATAGAAGCAAGATGGACCACTTTCAGCAATCATTCGTAAAGTCTTTCCTAGTCTATGGTTCTTCATTATATCTCCAGATTTTAATACTTCTCCAGTATTAGGATTTGTGAACATTTCTCTGTGAAAACATGTCCCATCAGATTTAGGATTTTATAGAACAAAAAAAAAAACTAATTTCATAATCAGCATAAAAACTGGTCAAGAGACACGTATTTTATTTGTAATGATTTAAAAAGTTTAATTTTGTAGACCAGTGTAATAATTTAAAATTGATGAAGATAACACAGAATCACAAGATACCAGAGAAGTCTAAATGGCACAAAGAGTAGTGTGCGTGTAGGCAAACAGTTTTCGGATACTTTTGAAATCCACAATGGGTTGAAGCAAGGAGATGCACTACGAGGGTGGATCAAATATAAACCGGAATTTGTATCTGGAGGATCTGGTAGCGAACTGCAAATGTTGCGGTTTGGAGGGGAAGTTGGTGGGGGTGTCTGGAGTAGGGAACTTGATGTGCCGCACTCCGAAGAGCGGCCGCTTGCTTCAGTACGCCATGAGCGAGCAAGAGGTACACACGTCTGTTGCGCAACGCATTGTTATTAAGTTTTTGGCGAAAGAAGGCACTAAACGTTCTGAAATTTTGAGAAGGCTCCATGCGCAGTTCGGGGAAGCAACCCTTTCGAAGACGCAGTTGTATGATTGGCGCAAAAAAAATTAGCGGGCCGGGATTCAGTGGAAAATGAGCTCTACCAAAGACGGCAACGAACAAGCATCACTGCAGACAACATTCGTGCTGTACGGGACCTTATTGAGGAGGATCGGCGCGTAACAATTTCTCAAATTGCTTCACACATTGGAATAAGCTTCGGAAGTGTTCAAGCCATCATCAGTGATGAACTCAAATTGTCTGTCAGGTGCGTTCCTCGGCTCCTCAGCCAGGAACAAAAAAAAATTGACGAAAAACTGACGAAAATGCATTGGACACCTCTGGAACATCCTCCTTACAGTCCAGGTTTGTCACCCTGTGGCTACCATTTGTTTGGGATACTGAAAGAAGACCTGGGAGGAAGGCGGTTTGGTGACAATGCAGCGGTAGAGGAGTTCGTGCGCAACTGGCTGACTACACGTCATCCCTCATTCTTCAAGGACGGCATCAAAAAGTTGCTAACTCGATGGCAAAAGTGTGTTGGAAATTCAGGAGACTATGTAGAAAAATGAGGTGGTGGTTTTGTATTTTTTTTTGTTAATACAACAAAATTGTAAACAATAATTCCGGTTTATATTTGATTCACCCTCGCATCTCCTCTACTATTTAATTTTGTACTAGAGCATGCCATCAAATCTTTAGAGGATGAAGAATGCTACAACCCAAAGGTATTAGTAAGCTATTAGTTTATGCTGATGATGAAATACTATTGGGCGATAGCGAAGAGATACTAAAGGCCAACACGCACACACTATTGAGTAACACTAAGAAATTGGGACTGGAAGTAAACATCAATAAAACTAAATACATTATATAATGAAAATGGGCTGTTAACGACAAATGACAGAAATTTTTGAAGAAATGACTGAATTCAAATACCTAGGAACAAAGAAATTGAACATAAACTCAATTCTATAAATGCGTGCTATTATGCATTACTTGAGACCTTTGACGTCACAACTTCTTTCAAAAATCGTTAAACCGAAAATATATATAACTGTTAACGCAGAATCAAAAAGAATGGAAGAAGGTTGTTGAGAAGGCCAAAACTTTTACTGCACCTAATGAAAAAGAACAACTGAATATTAAGTACAATAAATACATACTTGAGCACCGGGTCTGCAACAACAATATCTTTATAACGGTTGATGCACTTAGCAAGATCAAATTGTATTGTAACACCTTCTTCACACAAATGTATGGATGGTTCCACCAGTTCTTTCCAAGGAATTACTCCAAAACGTTTATGTGCTTCCCATAAACCAAGTAATTCTCCAGGCACAGCGATAGACATACCACCTAAAATGGAACATAAAATAAACTGTGAGTATCTAAACACACACTTTCTATGTTTAGGTAAGCTCGGGTGAATCGAGACAAAAATAGGAAAATCTGTAATATCCGTTTCATTATCGGTAAGACATATATATTTTTTTACTTCATGATTTAACATAATCTTTCATCAATATTTTGTACCAGTTATAATCTCGAGGAATTATTGACATTTATATTCCAGTACCTTCAACATAATTAGTTAAGGTCAATAGGGACAGTCTTTTGCGTGAATCAGGACGGTTTAAAATGACTTATTTCGGTAAAATATTTATTTGTTAGACTTTTAAACACATTTTTGTAATATAATTTTCTATATAAACTACCATAGAATCATATTTTTTTTTATATAGGCCTACATTTTTTTTCCCCTCAGCTCCAACACACTTTTCATGATATTCACATAGTTATGCCACTATATTTTATAAACAAAACCACACATAGTGTTATTCTTTTCCGGCTCTTCCGTACCATCATCTTGCTTATTTCATTTTTCTCCGAAAAGCAAAAAGGGTCTTCCTTACATTGTTGAAATCTAAATGTTAATGCACATGCCTTACTCACTATTAGAGTTTTTATGCCCCAAGTTGTCATTACGACATTCCTGGTATTCTCTGCTGGCATGGCGTACTTGTAACCCACTTCTGAGGTTGGGGCGCCTGACATAATGCCTGTAACCCTATTGCAGCACCACCTACGAAGTTCAATTGTGAATCTAAACGATTCATGATACTCACTCAAACAAACACAACAAATTATGAAAATGGGTCCAGCTTATGCAGTTTTAAAATTCGAGTTTCAGGTAATTCTCCGTTTCTAATTGTCGGATTTCGCTCATTTTATTATATCTAACTCGGTTTGATTTAATACGATATACTTAGTTTCGTTGTGAAAATCAGAAAAATGTGACTCTAGAGCGATTTTTAAATTTTCACTTCAGGTGAACTCCTACATCTAATAGTTTTAGAGGGTCCGATTGTGAATCTAAACCATCGAGAGACCCAATCAGACACAAACAAAAAAGTTCATCAAAATCAATCGAGTCGTTTAGGAGGAGTTCAGTGACGAACACACCTACAGAAGAATCATAATATAGGCCTATATTCTAACTGATACCCCTGGTAACAATGGATACAGTTAATACATATCTTTACCTTTAAAGATCCGTTCCTGTTTTCTTGGAACATATCAGCATGTGCCAACTTGGCGCTGATTCGCGAGCATCGATGGAAACTGCCACTGCGCTTCTCTCTTTGGTAAATCAACATGTACATGCCACCTCCAATTCCACTGCGATGAGGATCCGCCACTCCCTGGCAAAACAAAACTGCTATCGCTGCGTCCACTGCAGATCCACCTTTTTCTAATATTCTCCTGCCAAATTCATATACATATTTATTAGACTATTGTAGTAGGTTTTGTACAAAACAACATTAAGAGATGTTTTGACTGAATACGTCTTTAAATTTGCGTCCATAGTGTGAGGCAATTGAGAAAACTGATGATAACAAAATCGGGGGATACAGTTTGGTATAGCAGCTACATATCTATCACCTACATCCAAAATTTAATTACATTACTCGATAGATAAAGGATCAAAGAATTCATTTCGTTGAGTGTAGATTGTGACGCATCGCGCGCGGTGGAGGGGGAGCGCGGCAATTATGAGATGGTTACGCTGGATACTTCATTTATATATGACTGAGTTATAAAATTATAGTAAAAGCAATTAAAATCACACTTTCTGAATGACGACCAACCCCTCAACACATAATGTATGCAGATGATCAAGTAGCCTAATATTGGCTACATCTACAGAGAGCAGTGCATATGTTGTCAAATATAATCCAAGATTATAATTTACAAATTTCAGTGAATCAGACAAACACTTTGGAATTTCAAGGGAAAATACCGATACGAACTAAAATTGTTATTAACAACAATAGTACAATAGAAAAAGTAAACAACTTTACTTATCTTGGCTGCAACCTTTCCTACGACACATGTAAAGACAAAGAAGTAGGGGTTAAAAGGGACCTACATCACACGGTGGAACGTGGCGCTATTGGAGCCGGAAGTGACGTCATTGATGAGGGGTGTGACATCACTGATAAGGGGTGTGATGCTACTGATAAAGGGGTGTGACGTCATTTATAATAAGTGTGGTGTCATTGATAAAGGTGTGACGTCATTGATAAGATGGGTGATACCATTGATAAGAAGTGTGGCGTCATTGATAAAGGGTATGACGTCACTAGTAAGGGGTAGTATAAAGCATACAATAACGGATTTAAGTACATACGTGTTGTTATCGATGTATATTCCAAATTTGCCTGGATTCGCGCCCTAAAACCAAAAGATGTTGCAAGTGCTATGAATGACATACTTCCATCGTTAATAACACCTATGCATCTTCAAACTGACAGTGGTGGTGAATTTTACAATGCTCATTTTAAAACAGTAATGCAGTTATATAAGATAAACCATTATTCCGTTTATTCAACAAAAAAAAGCATGTATGGTGAAACGATTTATTCGAACTTTTAAAACAATGCTGTTTAAACAGTTTGCATTACAGGTGTCGTATAAGTGGACAACCTGTTTATTATCATTAATAAACAAGTATAACAGCAACGTATCACCGGCCTATTAAAATGAAACTAATGTATGCGCGGGATAACAAGCTTATTGAGTACAGGTATCATCATAGTTTAAAAAAAATGCAAAAACCTAAATTTAAACGTGGAGACTTTGTGAGAATATCAAAGTATAAAACAGTGTTTCAAAGAGGATACTTACCCTCGTGGAGCGCTGAAGTGTTTAAAATTAACAAAGTAATGTGGAGATCTCCCATTACATATATGTAAAAAAAATTTAATGGTATTGCTATTTTAGGAGCATTTTACACCCAGGAGCTACAAAAAACTTGTTACTCTATACTTATTTGATTGAAAAAATAATAAACAGAAAAAGGATAAGGTTTATGTGAAGTGGTTAGGATTTTCATCAACACAAAATTCATGGATACACAAAAGTAAACTTGTGTAAAGTTATTGTATGTTTTTTATTTTATTTTAATAAAAAACCCATAAAGCATAATATGTGTTACATGTTTATTTCATTATTTGTATTTATTTTACAATGTACATGTGGTAATGTATAAATACCACCATGTAATAGGTGCTTTTATCATCATGGTTATCCAATGTCAATTTATTTACACATATAGACTGCACATTGTGATCATAAGATCTAAATGTTTGTTTTTGGAATATATTTTCAATCCACTTTTTAAGCATTCGATGTAATCGTTGAATGTAATTTCGTTTTCAATTACACATTTTTTAAGCCCCTTTAGTTTTTAATAGGATTGGGTGCTCCAACAATTGATATGGCGTACATTTTTGCTCTTAATCCCACAAATACATTAATAAGTTTTCCATTTGCCTCATCTTTAAACTTTCCGAGCAGTAACTTATTCACATTACTATACAGAGGATGTGATAATGGTATTTGCTCGTATCCAAGTAATTTGCTAGCTGTTTTAGGTCCGCAAACAAGTCTTGTGTTTTAATGTCATATACAAAACTATCAGTGTCCATGTAGCACAGCTCAATATTTTCTTTATAAAATGGTTGCATAACATCATAGTGAAAATGGTACATGCAAAGTTTGGAAATATCTAAAACGCATATTCCTACAAATCCTGCATAGGCCTATATAGCTTTATCAAACATTAGTTTTGTTTTTTCCATATGTATGCTAATTACATTTTCATTAAAAATTTTGCGGTCTATAAAATTGGCTTTTGACATAAGCTTTATAGCATTTTACCATCTGACACCAATTTAATATCCATGCGTTTTCTAGCATTTTCCATAGTTTTTCCGAATACAGCATTATTCATTAGCTTAAAAAGTTGTTTTCAAAGTCAATTGTTGTTTGTGTCCTTAACTCAATGTATGGTTTTAACCACACGCTTTGACTAAATTTGATTCCTTTGTGAATGCGTGTTAGTTGTACTCCGTGTTGTAGCGCTTGTTTGAAATGTTGCATAATGAACCATCTGGTGTTGTTTAGAGTTTAACGTAGTTATTAGTTTACTGTACTTTCCCCCAGGTGGACACTTTAATTCCGCGCAAAAGGGTAAATCTTTATGGTTTTCGTGAATTTCCCTGGGATATGTTAAGTCAACCTCAAATATGTACCTTGTATCACAATCCTCTTCAAGTGACATAATATCAAGCAATCATAGTTCTTCTTTTTTAACACATGTAAATTTACCATATGGCAAAGGTTTTGACATTCCATATCCATATAAGTTATTAGCATCTATATAATAAATGTAATTGGATGTGCATTCCTTATTACACCCTGCTGTGTGCTTATTATTTGCGGTGGACAATCATTTTACATATTGACATATTCCACCTCTAATTCCCTTCTCTGTCATCATTACCATATTTATATCCGTCATTAATTGCAAGGTTACACATGTGTGCTTTAACATGGCAGAGTATGCAAGACCTTGCACTGTGTAAAAATATACACATTCCCAGTTGGTAATATTCAATGCACATTTTTCTAACGTTTTCAAACACGTCAGCTAAAAGCAAAACGTCATATTCAAGGTATATATCCGAATATTCACATACGTTTTGCACTTCAATCGTATTCCACACATTTTTAGCGTGGGCGTATGCTTCGTCGGAAATATGCGTACCGCTTAATGTGCTGTAAAACTGCTCCTTTAACGGAAGCTCCTCGTCTTGCAACTTCTCCATACATATTACATATTCATATGGAAACACGCCCTTCTTTGCAACCAATTTAATTAAATCAGGGTCAAGTAATTTTGTGTAGTATGCATTAAACTGGAATTTATTGCTTTTGTCAGTTTGTCCAGGCTTTCTGATATAAATCGAAATAAATCAATAAATCTCAGCTGCATGCTACCTTGTGTTCTATAAACAGTGCTAACGTGTTCAGTAAATGAAATGTACTTTTTACAAGTGTTAGCAATAACTTTTATATTATTTGTGTCAATTGATAGTTCTTTAACTATAAAGTTTCCATCATAATTGGACAAATTATGTGTAACGCATGGAACAAAATTTGCTCGTTATAATGTAAGTTGCATCGAGAATGGGTATTTTCCTGTTACGTGATCATGATCTTTTACTTTTACATTTTTATCTGTAAACCCTTTTTTGTTGCAAATGTAACATACTTCCGCGTTTGCAAAGTCTTGTTCCTCTTTTTTTTGTAAGAGGGTGCATGGGTGTTTTACACAAAATTTTGTCAATTTTGCGCACCTCATTTGTAATGCTTTGCATAAAATGTTGTGCTGCATTCTCACCTCGATACAATTTTAGCTCTTTGTATTATATCTAGCTTATCTTTTATTAAATAACAATAACTGTACGGTTTGTGAATCTGATAAGTTTGACTCCAGCTTGTGTTACAATTGTTTTCGCAACCTTCAACAGGTACTAAAATGCTTTCAAAATCACAATATATTACAAAACGTACTTTTTGTGACTTATAAAAATCATTAAATCGTATTCAGTCTTGTTTTGGAAATACAGATTAACCGCTTCAAAGTGGTGACACAGATCTCTGTGTTCTTTTAATCTTTCCTCAGGTGATTCAGTTTGTTTTTTTTTTTTCAAAGTATGCAAAACACCGCTTGCACACGACAAGTTTAGCAGTGCGATTGTGCAATTGCGGGGCAACAAAAGCATTAAAGTTGCTAATGTAACAATGATGAGATGATTTCCCCTTGTAATGTATAACAAATTCCGGTGATCATCTTTCTCTTCATCGCATTATTTAATCGGGTAGACATCGTTTTGATTATCTAATCCAAACACATTAATTGAAAAGTTGTTTTGTTTTTCAAACTTGTTAATGTCCATTATTTTTACTGGAAATTCTACATTCCACTCGTACTTGGCTCCCAAGTCTGAGTTTTCATGGTACTTGTGTGTTAGGTCTTTATCTGAGTCTATAAATTGTGCTAATATACAGTATTTAAAACAAAAATTGTCTTTATTTAAAACATTTACTATTGATTTTTTATGTTTGAACTTTTGTGGAAGCGGTATGTAACCACCACCATGCAATTGTTTATGTTTGTTTATTCTTAATTCTATAGTATATTGCGATACGTGAGGTAAGCACTTGTTACCGATCGAGAAAAAGTTTGAAATAAAAGAGGCGCATGCGCCGAGTTTTTTCAATTTTCGAGATCTGTTACATGCTTACCTCATGTGTATTGCATACTATTTTTTGGTCGATGTGACTAATTTTTATTAAATATAGTACTAAATGCATTAAAATATTGGTTGGATGTAAATGACTTCTATGAGAAAGAAACATTTGGTGATCGTTACTATGTAGTTTTTCATTTGTTTTATTATAAGCAAGGATTGTTGGCTGTGGAGATAATTTTATATGTAGTACCGTGATTACAATCTGTTTGATAATTTTATTATGGAAGGAGTCATGGTAGAAGATAGAGAAATTGAAGAAGCTTGGAGAGTGGGATGTTCTGCATTAATTCCGGAAAAGTCTAAAGAAAGGTACGAGTTAGTGTACAAAACATTCAAGAAATGTTTTATTTTACTTACCGAACGTGTGCTTTTTGAGTCTGTATAAGCATTGCGATTTCTTTTGTTTGCATAGCAACCAGGTTAGATGTGGGAACGTTGACTTACTACCAGTAACAACAATATTGGTAAGTATAAGAAATTAGTCACATCGTCCAAAAAATTACTTAAATTACTAAAAAAAAACATCCTGATCCTTTCATCACACTCTTCAAATTCTTTCACCAGTTTTAGCGATGTCTGTCAACAAGCAAATTTGCGTTGCTACCAATGTAAACAGTTTCATTTTCAGTTTTTAGGTTATATACTTTTTCAATGTTATTTTTATGTTTTTAAATTTACAGGAAAGCAACCATTAAACTTTTTAGCTGTTGTGTGTTTACCTCGTTGATAATTTTTTTAACAATTTGTGGTTTTCACATTTAGTAGCACTGTTGGTATGTCACCCTCTTGTGCACTCGATGTTTTCACTTTGTTTTAAATGCTAACTGGGTTCTTACAAACACTAGTTCCTCTTGCTCCATGTCCGTTCGGTTTCACGTTCCACAAAACTTGTAGCTCCATCTTCATCATCACGTGTTGTGGATGTTAATGGTTGTGTAGCGTGCGCGGTTTCCTGGTCCTGGGTCTACACACTGTGGTTGTTGCACGTTTTCTCGTTCATTTGCATTTAGCACTTTGCGCTGTTTTGTAGGGGATGCTTCGTGTACTGTTTCAATATGACGTAATAACACATCCGCTCTGTTAAATTAATTTTTACACGTATTACAGATGTGTAATACATTGTTATGTATAGAATTTGTATGCCTTTTCAAATCCCCTATTCTAGTAAATGTTTTGTCACACAGTTCACATGAAAATAGCACATTGCCATTATTTTCATGTTTTATTTATTTGTGACAGTTTAAATTGCTTAGCTTTGTATATATTATTCCGCACACCTCACAAATGTGCGCCATATTTTTTTTAAAACCGTTTCTATTTTACATGCAAACTGTGTTTATTTTTTTATATAGATGTCTTGAGTTGTGGGCTGTATTTTCATAACTCTGTATTCTCGCTGATTGTACTGTGTTTTTTTGCTTTCCATAATATTACAGGCTATGTGGCTTCCTATTATATGTCTGCAGTTCACTATAGTATATTTATGTAGCTTGGTAAAAACGTGGAGTCCCCATTTATTAAGTCTGCTACTACCTGTCGTCCAAACGTAGTATTTACAAATTTAAACCGTTCCACCAGATATTCCATGGTAATAATCAGGTCCTCCACTTTCACGTTAGATGTCTTATACTTTCTTGGTTCGTCTTCGGATTTGGCAGTTGTATACAATTTTGGTTTGTTTTCTGTTTTGGTAATTGAATAATCCGGCTTACTTTCAGTTTTTAGGTTTAAATATTACCCCGGTTGATACTGTTTTTTGCAGGTGCACTTGCAGTTTGGAAAATGTTCCATGTTCAATTACTAGCTGTAGACTATAAACCGTATTACAATCCGCTCTATTTATTCAGCAAATGACGCTTAAAATTCTATGTTCTTCATTTGTAGTGATGGGGGTTTCCGCAGCTCCACCCATTTTCCCCTTCGTTTTTTGTTTCAGCACAATAAAAGCGTTCCACTGCAACATATACAGGGCATGTGTTGCATAACATATTTTGAAGCTGCTTTTTTTTCTCGTTGAAAAAAACACTTTATTAATATGTATCCATTTTACCGTACTTCCATCAATGTGACGCACTTTTGTCTTGTATTCTTTGGCGCATTTACGACAAATTTGTCTTATTACAGTTCCAGTGCGTAAATTATATGCAATGTGTACATTAATTTCCGTACAGTAAGTTCCTTGTAATTATTTCCAACAGTTCATGCTAAACGACCTCACCTTTGAGTGTGAAAAGGTCATTGCGTTTGAAAGAAGCTCCATCAAATATTCCTTTTGAATAGACATTTTTAGCACTGTTGTGTAAAAACTTACTGTTTACTATTCAATGGTTTGCGTAGCAATAAAGCTTTTTATTCATTGTAGTGTAAGCCATTTAAGCGTCCAAAGAGCTACTTTTTTCACGTTTTCCACTACAAAGGGCGATTTTTAAGGGCGTAGGAGTTCAATATCACAACTCTCTTATAGCTCAGGTTCATCCCGCGAATCTCTTGAACATTTTGAAAAAAAGCCCCATCACAAAAGGATCAACGGTATGACCGAGCATAAAGTACGAACAAACAAACAAACAAACAAACAAACAAACAAACTTTTATTTTTATATATTAGGCTAGCTAATGCACACCGTGCGCTGCTACGTCTAAATAAATGAAAATTAATATGTTTTTATGTTCAGTTAAATAAGTAGAGGGAAATATTTATATCGTAATTATTTTTAGATATCCCATGCTCTTTACCCGTTGTTTACGGGAATCTACTCATCCCGAACTTCTTGGCATAAATGAGGTGAAAGACAAAAATTAATGTACTTCTTATGATTAGTTGAATAAGTAAAATGAAAATAATTATAAATGTATATCGTAAATATTTTAAAATTCCCTGTGCTGATTACCAGGTGTTGCCCGGGATTCTACTTATCTCGATCTTCTTGGCATAAATGAGCTAAAAGACAAAATTCGTTACTGTGAGTTATCCGTACCCGACATGTGCTGCTATGCTTGCACAGGAATCTGCGTACTTGTCTCCATCTTCTTGGCATCAATGAAAGTCAAAAATGGTTATTGTGAGTTATCCGTAAGAGACTGTCGCAGACTTTTTTGTAGAGCTTTTTGAGATATTCAATTCTGTGTACATTAATTTTGTATATTTGTTATGTTTTAGGCAGCCTAAGCCATTTAAGCGTCCAAACAGCTATTTTTTCACGTTTTCCACTATAAAGGGCGATTTTTAAGGGCGTAGGAATTGAGTATCACAACTCTCTTATAGCCTATGTTCATCCCGGGAATTTCCTGAACATTTTGCCCATCACAGTCGGATCAACGGTATGGCCGAACATAACGTACGAATAAACAAACAAACAAACATTTTAATATATTAGATTTCTTACAAAGCGGATGTCACGTATTTTTTACACAGTAGAAACTGGCTTGTTAGGTGTCATTTTTATGGCGGTATGTAATCTTTAACATCAATACGTGCAAATTATATATATTTTAAGGTCAATGATCAGGATGTCACATCAAACTGTTTATAACCAACATTATAGGTTATTAATTAATTTCTGACGTCCTATGATGTAAATATGTCAATTATATATTTCTGGAACGTTAATACCTGGGAAATAATAGTTTAAGAAAGCGTAAACAGTGGTTTGTTTTTATTGTGGTATAATCAATTGCTAGAACTTTTATTCTTTTATATCTCGCAAGTGGTACTTCCTTACATTCGTGCACTAATATACAATCTGGGAGCCACTTGCATTGTAGAATTCTTACATCTTAATATAAGAATTGCTATATTCGACATATTTCTTAGATGGTCAGTCAATGCAAAATAATGCTCTGACATATTCAGGATGTTAAAAAGGAGGAGCTTTATATAATATGATAAACATATGTTGATAAATCCTAGGTGAAACACGACTGTGATTAGTTGTAAATCAAAATTCATTGAAACGTGATTGGTAATTTTCTTCCATTTGGGGCATGATTTAAGAAATAATCTTACAAAACCATTTATACAACAAGCTAATTACGCTATATTTAATTATCAATAAATGCATCCTTTAAAACAATATCAGTTTTACTCAACATATCAAATTACCACTATCACACATACGTCCGTTATTTACACCCATTAATTTCTGATACAGTTACTTGTAAAAATTTATTTTATAATATTTTGGTATAATTAACTAATACACACTCGTAGATTATATGTACTGGAGAAGGGTTATTGTTGGGTAGAGGTAAAGATTGGATTTAGTGACACTAGGAATACTGAAGGAGTTCTCCATGTGTGAGAACTTAGGTTGCTCAGGTTGGTATTCGGTAGAGTTGAGGTTCTTATCTCGGGATTCCACGAGGACTTCGTCGGGCAGAATTAATGTGCAAAGAAGTTCTGGTAAAAGTAGTTTATTCTTAACTTTTATACACTGCAAGTGATCGTCTATACGAAGTGAATTTATTTAACTGTCTTGACGAAGTGTTTTTAGAGAAGTGACTTGATGTAGTTTTCTACGAGCAGTAAGTTGATGAAATTATCTACGAGAAGTAAGTGACGAGGAGAAGCCTCTCTCGCCTATAGGTAAATTAGTTACTCCCACTACTTCGATCTAGTGGACCTAAGGTCAGTGCTTAGGCACATATAACGAAACATATAATTGGTTAATGCGCCCTCCTATTTTGATCCCGGGGGTGTTACAAATTTATTATTGGCGATTTACGCCTTCAGAGGTTGGACCTTTTTTTCCCCGTGCTGGCTTCACGTACAGTCTGGTCACAAACATTAGCTAGGCTTGGGTTTTTTTTCTTAGGCTTGGGTTTTTTCCTAGGCTTCCGACGCTAGAAACTTGTCATATTCCCACACTTTTTTGATA
>JASPKZ010010201.1:0-76229 GCA_030220185.1 Diploptera punctata | reverse complement strand
AATAAATTCACTCCTCACTTCGTGAGTCGTGAATTTATCGATAATTTGGAAATCACTCGTGGCATTACTTATGATAATTATTTGTTTAATATGTATTTGGTTTGAATCGCTCTTTGTAAAAGTCGCCTTGGCACGTGCCTGCAGTAAAAAAGTTGCCGATGCGTTAATAAAGGATATCTTATCCTTCTAATATACCGACTGGATCCGCGAATAAACACATTTTTTGCCGCAAATTCAGGAACTGTGTCGCAATTTTTTAACCCGCGAATAATAAAAACGTGGAATACGGAACCGTGAATAAGGAGCTTTTATTGTATGCACATTTTGTTAACGTAATCTAAATTTATACAAAAATATAGAACAGGTACCTCACTCTATAGTAATGGTAGTGCTGACATCTCCACAAAAAATAAGATACTCAATTTATATCTTATTTAAACTAATACAACCTATACCACAGATCTAACATGGCACATCTCTCGGTCATGGTAAAACATATAATAAAACAGGATAGGAGCGAAATATATAGTTAAATAGGTCAACGATGAAACACTAAAGCGTAAAGCAAGAAATCTGTGCTTCAAATAATTTCAAATCAAATGCAGCATTTTCTCTCGTGATAATGTTAAATCTAGACCTAGTCACCAGAGATTTAGTCTGGAAGCAATAATTATTGTAAGTAATGTCACGAGTAGGGGGCACGCCGTAGCGTAGTGGTTAAGGCACTGCGCTACAAGTCGGAAGGTCGAGGGTTCAAGTCCCGGTGGGGTCAGGATTTTTAAACTGACCAAAACCTTCTGGCGGCACTATGGCCCTGGGGTCGACTCAGCCTCTAACGGAAAGGAGTACCAGACGCTTGTTCTGGGGTAAAGGCGGCCGTCACGCAGGGCTGACAACCCGGCTGACTTCAAGTGCCGATTGTCTAGAAAAAGTAGGTGCCTTAACCTCCTACTACCCCAAGGGCCTCCCGAGGCCTGTTGAGGGATTACTTTACTTTTAATGTCACGAGTGATTTCCAATTTATCTAGAGGATTTCGAAATCAAGAGTGGCATTTGTTAGGATTATTTAGGGTATAAAATTAAGCTGTTTACTCACAAATCATTATTTAAATATAGTTTTTTTTAATATTTATATATTTAATGTAAACGGCGATGTTTCAAAACAAATGAGAAATGTTTGGTTAGTTTCATTTGTTCATCCCACTGCAACTTGATCATATTATTTATTGCCAAATAGGATCGCAATATTGTAGGAACGCATCCTAGTGGAGAAAAAAAAAATTATACACATCAAACCGTATATTATAACAATATAGGTTATTCATTATTTTTTAGGAAACAACTGAGTAAAATCATTATTTAAAAACACAACTTTGAACACACAATTATCAAATGTGTAGTTCAAAGGAATCTGTTCATTATTTGCTATATTCAACGTATTTGTTGGAGAGTCAGTAACTGCAAAATAATACTCTGATCTGTTTAGAATATTAAAAGCAGGGGCTTTCTTTATTTTGGTAAACGGAATTCGAAAAATATCGATGTGAAACACGACTGTGATTTGTTGTAAAACAAAATTCATTGGAACGTGATTGGTCATTGATTTCCATTTGGGGTATGAGCTATATAGTCACAAATGAACTGTGACAATGGAAATATTAAAAAACAGCTAGATTATGACAAGGTAATTAAAGTTGTCAGTAATAGTGAAAACATGTTGACACATTTTTGGAAGGAGTAGTTAGATATGCTCTCTTAAGCAATAATTTCAGTCAACATTAGCTATCTTAGACCCATACTTGAATTTCATATTCCAATATAACACCATGGGGCACCATGATAAAATTTTATGTATTTTTTTTACTCAAGTTTTAATCAGGTACAACACTATGTCGGTAGACATATTTTCGTTTTATTACATTCAAGAAAAGTGAACATTTTATCCTCCAAGTTTATGTTCAAGTTCAAGTTCAAGTTGGTGGACGAGATGAAAGGGGAGATTGTTTTCATAATAAGGATGACCGCGTGGATACCCCGTGGTGCAGGAGACAAAAGGGCAATCCACTTGACACACGAGAAGGTAATACACACGTTGTGATTGATACATTGTATTCCAATACTCCTCTCGTTGCAACAGTGGCTTATGTCAATGTTAGCATTACAATATTATTTGTCTATATCTGTCTCTATGTTCCCGTACATTCCGACCTGGAGCAAGGGTGCTCCAATAAGTTAGTTACTTAACCAAGAACATTTAGTTACACTTATTTTCCCTCCAGATGTTATCGACTGACAATGGTTAGAATTAGTCTATCCATCTTTTACTGGGTCTATCCAACTTTTCTTCCTCCTAGTGGTTTGTAATGAAGAATATGTTTCGGAATTCTATTGTTATCAATTCTATTGATGTGATCCATCCATTTATCTCTGTAATGTGTTATCTCTGTATTGTGTAATTCTATTTAATAGTTTGAATTAAATTTTACTCATATGTTAAAATTTATGTTTGAGGTTTTACTATTATCACAAAAATATTCAGACTTTGTACCCACGGCTCTCCTGGAGGACTTGTGCTTTGGATTTTTTCACAATAAAAAATTTATGGACTCCGGCCGGGTTAAAATCCCCGACCATCGGGACCAGGAGGCAAGGAACGTACTCCCTAGACAACCGAGCCCGATATGTACTGTGCTAATAACAATACGTGTTTCATGTCTGAACGTGCACGAGTTTTCAGAGCTCCTTCGTTTGGTCCATTAGGCGTATTTGTCAAGGCAGTTGTCTATACAACTCTATTTTGTAATAGAAAACCCTCACGGTACTCATTCTGAGAGATTTCAACAAGGATTCGGCATCAAAATACATGTGATGACCGAAATACCACAGTCGCAGGAACCGGACATTCCATCAAAAGTCTGGCGGCGATCTTCAAAGATTTTATATTAATTATTCCTGAAAATTCAGTATTCCGATGAAAATTCTTCAGAACACTTGAGAAAAAGACCAATTGGTTACTTTCCACAATCTCCTCTAAAATATTTCAGTGGGTCACGTGAAAGCTCTTGTACAGATTCAGCAAACTTCAGTGAACGAGAACGTCTTTTGTAAGATAGAATGTTTGTGTCTACTTATGGTCCTCAAAAATAACACATTTGTAGTGCATGTATTTATGTAGATGAAATTGAGATATTTGATTCAATTGCAGCTCCGAAATGGTATTTATCTAATAGCCAGTTCATCATCAGAATGTGACTAGTGCATCCCCTCTTTTTCCACCAAATAAGTGACAGGAGTTTTGAAACAATAATAAAAACAAAAAAATAATGAATTCAAGTCGACGTTTCAATCTCCTTGCGCGAGATCATTCTCAAGACATTTGACATGGTAGTTCATAATACATAGTTACCATCACCACTTTTTTTTACAAATCTAAATGAACAAATTTATTAATTCCAATTTATGATTAAAAATATTATAAAAACGAATCATATGCTTCACACCATTCACATAAATATTTTTTTGTTTATCCAATGCTTTATTTTGTTCTTTTTTATATAGGCAATTTCTGCTATCAATCTTTTATGGCAATTATAAAATAAAGAATAAAATAAGGCATTGAATAAATAGAAATATTTGTGTGAATGGTGTGAAACATATGATTCGCTGTTAAGATATTTCAAATCTTAAAATGGTATTTTAAATTTGTTCATTTAAATTTGTAAAAAAAAGTAGTTATGGTAATTATCTAATATAAAAACATGTCAAATGTCTTGAAAATGATCTCATACCAGGAGATTGAAATACCGACTTGTTTTGTTGACTGAGAGGACGATTAATTCTTGTTATTATTATTATTATTATTATTATTATTATTATTATTATTATTAATTACTCTGAGGGAATATTATTTATAAAAACATATTAAATAGTTTAGAAACACTCTGTACAATTATTTGACTTGTTAAATGTAATTAGGAGCCAATTGTTCAACATCGAGGGACGAGCATCCCCTGTAGTGCAGTGTCAGATCAGGGACATCACATTACTTGTCAGTACGTAACAGATGTGAATTACATCTGTATCATTATGGCACGATTATATCCACAGAGACAAGGAGCTGAGTCACCTGAGGAAGGTGCCTTTCATTGCTAGGTAACCTTTTCACAATACATCAATTTTTACAGCTATTATTTGTGGGGATTTCTATCGATGATTTACTGCCTTTGTTAAAGTATAGATAATCCTTAAGACAGTCTTATTTTATGTTAACAACACCAAGCGAAACATTTTAATCAACCACAAAACATGTGAAACCACAGATTTAAAATTAAGACCTAAACACGGAAAACATACAAGTGAAGGCAATTTTTTACAAGGTCCGATCTTATTTTCTTAGGAGGCATACTCGTTTTATTTATTTATGTAACAAGATTAGCCTCAAATGAAATATTCAACTTGTAATATCCATTGTCATCCTATTTATCCTCCCTTTCTTTAATTCTAACTTTCGAGGAATCCAATTTTATGCTAACCAAATTATATTCTGAATCATAGTAAATACAGTAATTTTATTGACATGAATTGGAGCACGATCCGTTGAAGACCCTTATAATCATCGCGAAATTAAAGCCACAGTGAAAAAAAGTTTTATCCGCTTTATTTCGCTATACCTACCAGTTACTTCTTTAAATAGTCTCAGCTTTGACAGAGACATTTTTGGTAGCGTGGTACCAACTTTCCAAGGCAGCCGCCTCTGATTTTTCAGCCATTCTCTACGTTGGTCTGCAGCTCATAATCTGTGCCAAAATGCTGTCCTCCTAGACACCGTTTCATGTAAGCAAAATATGAAAATCAGAGGGAACCAAGTCCAGGCTGCATGGTTGGTGATCAAAGACTTCCCATCCAAAACGCCGCATGAGCCTTTTTGTTGAAGCTGCAGTGTGCGGCCGAGCATTGTCGTGAAGAAGTCAATGCCTGATGAAAACATTCCTCTTCGCTTGTTCTGAATTGCCCTTCGCAGACGATGAACAGTCTCGCTGTATGAGGCTGTAGTGATGGTCATACAACGTTCCATGAATTGCGCCAAAATAACTATTTTTGTCCCAGAACATAGTAACCATATACTTTCTGATGGATAAGGTTCAGTTGAACTTCTTTGGTTTACTCGGGGAATCAGAATGTAGGCCTATACATTGTTTGGATTGCTCTTTTGTTTCCTCATTTTCAAAATGTACCCATATCTGATATCCTCTGACAATTTTATTCACAAACTCTTGCCCTTCATTAAGGTAACGCTGAAGAAACGTTAGGGAGGCGCCCATTCGCTGTGTTTTGTGACCATCGGACAGCACATTTGGAACACTTCTCTCACACAGCTTGCAGAACTGAGGTATAGAGAGCTGACCTTGAAATTTCAGTAAAAGAATCACTCAACACAGAAATTGTTACCCGACGATTTTCTCAAATCGCCTGATCCATTCATTGAACAACATAATTGGTTGACACTCACTTCCTTCACTGACCGCTTGCATCATCAACTTCTGTTTCGAAGTTCCTGCTCAATTATCGCACTTTGCTGTCACTAATAAAATGTTTCATCGTACACATTACTTATTCGTCGATGAATTTAGGCTGCATTGCACCCCTCAGTATGAAGATATCTAATTATACCACGCACTTCTTTTAGGCTTGTTTACTGCGCGCTCAGATCTGACAAGTGCGATGTGACGGGATCGACTGGCATACTGGAGATAGTGCGCATAACTTCAATTCATTATTAATGTGGTTTTAATTTCGCGACCGATCGAACCACGGAAAAAGTAGCCCTAATTAATTGGTTGGAATAACTGAGCTGAGGCGTGGCAGTATATCAAGTTACACTCATCAAGCATAATAAAAATATATTTTCATCGTTCTGATACCGAGATCTGAAATGGGGACTGCAAATTTATTATAAAATATTTTGCTCAAAATGACTTGTTGGCCTCGGTACTGTAGGGGACCTTGTTCCTTGTTTCTGGTCTCGAGGGTCGTGGGTTCAAACCCAGTTCTGGTCGATGGATTTTTAAGATGGAAAAATCCAAAGGACAAGTCGTCCGGGAAGGATTTTAAGTCATGGCACCCGAGTGTCAAAATTTTCGGGCTTGCAAAATAACTTCAAGTCTCACTCCGCAGCGAGCGGTTTAAGGTGCCTTGGTGCAGAGCTACGGGACTTGCGTTAGTTCGAGTCCCCATGAGAGAAGAAATGTTCTCATGGAATTTCGGCCAGTATGGAGCCGATGCCCACCCAGCATGATGAGGCATTTGGGTAGCTACATTAAGTACCAACTCCATGTTGAGAAAACTAGCTGTAACGGCTCGGGGACGTACCTATACTGGCGCCTAAACTGGCTAGATGATCGTCCATATCTGTGATTAATATATTTGGATGTGAAGCCTGATAGGCCAAGGGTCTTCTAGGCCTGTTCCACCATTGACATTGTTATCGGAACTTCAAGCCTAGATTAGTGTATCTTAACAAAATTTAATCCACGTTCCCCATCCAAGTAATTCCTTAGTTGCCTACCAGACGTCTCTTTGAGGTGACGGCTGACAACATGTCACTCGCTGATATATGTAGAAAATAAGCGTAGCTAAATTACCCAAGAATCTTCCGCTAAAGAACACCCATGTCCGCAAGTAGGGACGTACGGGAGCATACCACTCAAGTAACATGATTCACCGTATTTGGAGATAACACTTAAAGGATATATATATATATATATATATATATATATATATATATATATAACATCGAGTAGCAGAATAAAAGAAAATAGTGTTAGGATAATTTATAGGCTTAAGAGAGTAAAGTTGTAAAAAACGAATTACTTCTGAAGAATACAAATAAATGTGTTGCCAGTGAAAGTAAATTATTAGATTTAATATGAAAATGTTTGGAAAGCTATCCTGAGTAAAAACATTTCTCATCCGAAGAAATTATAACATTACTTTTTATAGAAGAAAGATTAATTTGTATTTACAATAAAAATAAGCAATATTATTATTATTATTATTATTATTATTATTATTATTATTATTATTATTATTATTATTATTATTATTATTATTACTTGTAAACTATTCAATTTACTACATTAGCAAGTTGTTTTTCTTTCACCCTTATAATATGTGATAACGTTTCGCTAAATACATTGACTTGTAGGACTCATATTAAAATGTCGAGGAAAGTCTAATCATGTATATATACATATATGGTCCACCGCTGTGGTCTCAAGGTAGCGTGCTGCCTTGTCACGCAGCGGGCCCGGGTTCGATGCCCGGTCGGGGCAGTTTTTCTGGGTAAGGTTTTTATCGGGGGTTTTCCTCACCTATAAGACAAATGACAGGAAAACTTTAAGGCCCTAGTAAAGCTGCAAGCAAAAAAGTAAAGTAAAGTAAAGTATTCCCACTACAGGCCTCAGGAGGCCCTTGGAGTAGTGGGAGGTTAAGGCTCCCACTTTTTCTAGACAATCGGCACTTGATTTCAGCCGGGTTGTCAGCCCTGCGTGACGGCCGCCTTTACCCCCAGAACAAGCATCTGGTAAGCTGCAAGCAGCATGAAAATGCTATGATTGGAGTGAAGGACCTGCCTTCGGGCAGAATTACTGTGGATGGATATATATATGGTATGATAAGAAAAAAAAAATATATGTATCAGGTGCCTTCAAATTTTGGCTCAGAATTGAATATATAATGGAGAACACCAAACTGAACATATACGTACATAGAGCTATAAGGAACCTAGGCTAGAAATTCATAGTTCAAGTTTTATTAAAAAATAAAGTGAATTTCATAGCAAGGAACGACGGTCCGAAATTCGTAATTTATGTGAGCGACTTTAGTTTTCACGAAACACAAATTCATGATATATTTTGGCGCTAGTTAGATATCACGAAACGAAACTAGGAGGGGATGTGGCTGCAACTGGACGGGACGATATTGAGGTCCATCAGCATCTTCATTACTCGTACATTCCCAAGTTTTGGATTCGAAGGTCCTGTCCCATGGCCACCGTATTAACCGTCTCACTCCTCTGGACCTTTTTATTCATTTATTTGAGAGCACTTGCAGTCGTTGATGTACGAAACCCTAACAGACACTGATGAGGAACTGCTTGGTAGGGTCATAGCTGCCAGTCTCGTTCTACAACAGACCTCACGATTATTTAAAAGTTCCACAAAATTGTCTGCGTCGGTGTCATGTCTGCATTGACGCTAATAGTCGCAAATTTGAACAATTGCTGTGATCTGTAAGATTTTTCAATTAAATGTTTTCCTATGTTGCGGTAATGTCTTGACATGAAATGTACTTTTTTTTGCAATTAATAACCTAATATGAATTCCAGGAAATGTCATTTTTTTTAAAATAAGACATGAACCGTGCGATTCCGGCCTTAGGTTTCTTCTATCTATATGTTCAGCTTGGTGTCCCGTATCATACATCCAATTTTGACCCAAAAAGTTGAAAACGCTATATACGAGTATCATTATATATACATATATATTGGACTACCTTCTCATTAATGATAAATGATAACCATTTTCACTCTGTATTTCACTCATAAAATGTGTTTTTCATATAGAGTGATCAGACGCCCTGAAATAATTTTTTTAATTCTGAAATATTTTTGAAATACAAAATTTATTGACATAGAAGAATAGTTGGGAGGGTATACCATGACACAGGCTAAAAAAGGGAGGATTTTTTACAGCGTATCGCCCGTCCGTCTTATAATCATCGGCACAAAATGTATTGAATAAAACATAAAACAGGAAGGCATATTTACTTACATATTACGATTATGTAGTGTTTGAAACGTACCTGAAACAAATGAAAATAAATTATTAGCTTACATAACCTCTAAAAACAACACTCAATACAAAGAGCTAAGGCTTGTAAGATAATGTACACTGCTCAAAACAATTAGAGGAACACTACGAAATATGCAAATATTTTTTCATTGGATAAAGGTACAAACATAAAATTAATAAAGTACATTATTTGTGGTTATTTATTTATTTATTTATTGCTCATGTCAGTAAAAACAAATGAATAACGCTGACCATTAACTTTTCAAATAATTCCGCTATGTAAGCAATTGAAACTTGTGCTTATTTTTCAAAGTTAAACACTCATTATATAGAGTTAGTATCGTGTATGGCCTCCACGACATTCGATGACAGTGTGGCACCTTCATAGCATGCTCCCAATAAGATTCTGGATTTCCTCTTGCGGGATATTCTCCCATTCCTCCTTCAGAGCATCTCCAAGTTGCTGCAGAGTTTGTGGAGCTTGATGTCGGTTCCTGATCTTCCTGTCTAGAAGATCCCACAAGTGTTCAATAGGGTTCAGGTCTGGGCTGACCGCTGGCCACTCCATTTACCTCAATTTCATTCCTCCTCAGGAAATCCCTGGTGACAGTCGCAGAATGTACCCTGGCATAATCCTGCGTAAACAGAAATCCAGGGCCTACTCCAATGGCAGCAGGTACTACATGCTCTTCCAGAACGTGCTCGATATACCGGACAGCATTCAGTCGCTGGGGAACAAGTACAAGGTCCGTACGATTGTTGTACATAACTCCGGCCCATACCATTATGGAACCTCCTCCGAATCTATCAATTTCCTGTACAGCCTCTGCAGAAAATCTTTTTCCTGGCCGTCCCCACACCCTCAATCGATCATGACAACGTGTAAGACGATACCTGGATTCGTCCGAGAAGAGCACAGACTCCCACTGGTTCAGGTTCCAATCACCATGGTTTTCAGCATACGTGCGTCTTGCTGCCTTATGCCCATTTGTTAAGCGTGGTCTTTTAACGGGCCATTTTGGACGAATATTCTCTTTCCTTAATCTGTTCCTTATGGTTTGGTCTGAAACCCGGATTCCAGAAGCCATATAAAGGTCATTCTTCAGGTCTTTTGCAGTTTTTGTACTCTGTCGAAGAGCAGAAAGAACAACGTATCTGTCATCCTGGGTGCTTGTTTTATATTTACGGCCCTGGCCACGTCTTTTACAATACTGACCTGTCTCTCTGTGCCTGTTGCGTAACCTGGACACCACGGAAGGAGAAACCCCAAGCTCTCTAGCCACTTGTCGCAGAGATTGACCTTGTCGTAAAAGATGTAGAGCATGATACACTTCAAACTCATTTAAATACCTCATTTTGTCAGAGACTTCAATAAACAAGACAATAATCAACATTCGTCACTATAGCAACATCAGGAAGCTTACCAATTAGAAGTGGCCAGTGCCTTCCAAAATAAAAAAAATCTCTATATTTGTTATTTGAGGTAATTTCTCTGTATTTAGACCATGGATTTTTAAAATTTGTATCCAATGGTAAAATTAATAATTCAATTTCCATATTGTCCAACGTTCAGCATCACAGCTTTAAAAAACAATTACTTATTCAAATTATTACAAGTGTTCCTCTAATTGTTTTGAGCAGTGTATTTTGCATTTTGTAGTGGGCCACGTAAAGTAATAAAATTAAGAATATTCTACATACATATTCTATATCTAAACTCCTTATTTGAGTATACCATTATACCAGACCTAATTAAAAATAATTATATCCAATTTCAGTGATTTTCACCATAATAAAAGTACTTCTAATTTATATGCATATTCAGTGAATGTCTGAATTGTTATCTATGATTTACAAAAAGCAACTTTACATACATACGTAAAATCATTAAAAAATAATGTTGTGAGAAAGAGCACAAGATAGTCTACACCACAAACATCAGGGAGAGGCTAAAAAATTACAAGTAGACACAATGTAGAAATTTGGATAAACCACAATATCAAATGGCGACTGTACATTTTATGTATTACTTTAACATAAATGTTCATTAGTTTTAGAATTGAGTTTACTCTGTGCTAAACTCAATCATAATAAATTCTAAACTTAATAATGCAACTAATAAATGTCCTATATTTATAGAAAATACTACAATCTAGTATATCACATACATATCCGCTTGATAAATAAATCGTTCATCCAATACAACATGTTAAGTAATGTTAATAGAATAACTGATTTCTCAGTTGAATTGGAAACTCTTAGACAAAATACCAATTAGAAGACCTATGCGTTGATGATAGATCTAGAGGTACTGGTCGGTTTAGTGGCGAAAGTGATTTGTCACTTGCCCTCTTTACGTTTCGATCACTCCACATGAGGAACTATGGCACGTTTTTCTCGGGATTTTTATCCTTTTCTGCTGCCGAACACTTACTTCCACCATTTCTCCATATCCACGCCGTTTAATAAGCTGCTGTGATTGTGCGAAAGGCCTGATCACACGGAACTACAGATCTTAATAACAGGGACTTCATCTCATCTTTCAAGCCGGGATGAGTAGAGGATTCACCACTTTAGTTACAAACATTGCAAACGAATAGGTGTATAAAGGTATATTTGAGTCAGTTGAGGATAGAGACGGTAGGAGAGTCATAGCTAATGTAGTGTTGGACCATCGGATTTTACAAACAAAACCTAGTGTCAATGTTAGGAAATACAGAAGATAATCACAATATATTATTTGCGCGATAGTGCGTTTTGTCGTACTTACAGCAATGGCGACCATGATTGCGAGTTCGGGTTGCCAACCTAAATAACTACACTGTAATATTGCATATTACAGACCACGTGTGGTAAGTAAAACCACTCCCCTCTATGTATATTACGTACAATAAATATATACAAACATATATCCAAAATGTAGTGTTAATCTACATTATACGAAACAAATCACTGCATTTTAAATGAACTTAACTTTCTTTGAAACAATATAAAACAATAAATACATACTTGCCGCCATTTTATTACTGATTGGTGTCACGGCCTGCTGTAGTTTCAACTAATAAACATTGCTCACACTGTTAACTTCAGTCAGTTGTTTATAATGAACATAAATATTTCCTACAAAGATGTTATTATTTTACTATTACTTATTATTTAGAAAACAGCATCGCGCAAGAAAATAATGTACAACGCACGTTTATGAAGTGTTTTACAGAATGTCGGAAATTAAAAACCTCGCTATCGCTCTGTTTCTAAACATTTTCCTGGCTTCTGTAAAAACCACTTCCCAACGTCGCATCGTAATATACTATTGTACATTTTCAATCCCTGTTTTGCTGTAAACAGTGTAGGCAATCATTCTGTAACATTAAGAATTAAAATAATATGAATGCTCGCCGTAGAAATCTTCACGTATTATTTATTATATGATACAAATTATCTGCAGCGACTCTCGGATGAAGGTTGGCTCAAATAAACATGATGTTTTATCTTTCATTTAATTACGGGCATCTCAACTTCAAAAACAGTTCTTCCCTTTAATCTCTTCCAAGTTAACCCTTCCAAGAGACTGAACTCCGCCTTAGGGAACAATAAACACAACACAGGAAAGGTTAAGTATAGGGTATTTAAGAATATTCACCTTCATTTATACGATCACTGCTTCTCGCCTCATCTCGCATTAATTGGTTTCCGGCCAATAATTGATATAATGTTGTATGTCTTATGGTTATATTCAAATGTTTAAACTGAAAAAATGTACATATTCTCATGCAATCATCACTCTATTCTACGTTTAAAGAGGTTTCATAGATTCGATTAGAACGTATCGCCTCGGTATTCAATGCCCTTAACACGGCAATATTTTTGTACATTCATTTTATTATAAAGTAAAGTGATCCCACTTCAGGCCTCAGGAGGCCCTTGGGGCAGTAGGAGGTTAAGGCTCCCACTTTTTCTGGACAATCGGCACTTGATGTCAGCCGGGTTGTCAGCCCTGCGTGACGGCCGCCTTTACCCCCAGAACAAGCGTCTGGTACTCATTTCCGTTAGAGGCTGAGTCGACCCCAGGGCCATAGTGCCGCCAGAAGGTTTGGGTCAGTTTAAAAATCCTGACCCAACTGGGACCGAACTCTCGACCTTCCGGCTTGTAGCGCAGTACCTTAACCACTACGCTACGGCGTGTCCCCTCATTTTATTATAGGACCCCACAATTGTTGTTATGAATGAATGGAAATAAAATCTTTTGTACCGTGTTTTGTTGTCTGTTATGGTGTTTCTGGTTTCGACACACATCAAGCATTCACACACGACTCGTTCTACCTACATTTTCTGGGCTTAGATCAAGGACCTGCAGGAGGGGCTACAACCTTCCCTTTGACCCTATTCTGCCCTAAGTTGTCACATAGACTCAGAGTCGTGAGGAAGTACGAATGTGACCCACTGGGTCACCATAATCACACATTTTTAACACCTGTGGTTTGTCAGACCAAACTACTTTTTTTTTGCCTAAATGAAATGAGGTGAAGGGAGATATAAAATGAATGAGTGAATAAATGAAGACAAAATTACATGATAGGGGAAGGATAAGAAGTGGAGAGTGTGGTAGGATTCTTGGGACACTTGTACAGCAGCCAGGAACGGACGTCACAGGCCGTGCATTTGGGATCGTTATCCTAGTAAAACTTGAATGTTTTCAGCTTCCCTAACTTCTCAGCACTTTTCCGTAAGTTACCTTTGACAAATTGTAAATATTTATTTCTGTCTATATTTCCGTTAATAAACGCCAACTCTTCAACTTCACCTGGAAAATTACACCTCCAAATCATTACATCCCTCCCCCATTTCTTCACAGTTGTTGAAGGTTTACTTTTTGTAGTTGTTGGTGAGATGTTTGCCCACCACTATCCTTCCACCCGTTCCAAACAAGTTGTGAAGATATCATATCACCGATTTTTGTCCTTTTTAATATACTGCTATCCTTAGTGTCCTACAACTATCATTCCGAACCAGTGCCACAGTGTACTCTGTTTAGCCCTGATCTGACTGCAGTTATGACGTCAAGCAAATTAAGTACATTGCACGTAACGTCATTTATTTTTCTTCGAATATACTATATTTCCTCGCTCTGATGATGAATCTATTTCTAGGGTAAAAGTAGATAAGTATTTTATGCCTGGTTTAAGATAAGAGTGTTATTTTATTCCCGTCCTTGTTCGAAATATATCTACAGAATTCCTTAATGATGTGGAAAAATAAATGTTTACTCATGGTAATAAAATTAGAAAAATTATACAGTTAATTGTTTGCTGTTTGCTGATGATCTGCTAGGTATTCATGGCAAAAGATTACGTAATGATATTCACTAGATTCTGCGAGAATTGCATTCGAATATAAACACGTTATGCTTGATCATGATATCCAAACCCATTCATTCCACTTCCCACTCGAAATCTTTAGTAATTATATTATTTTCTCCTCTTTAAAACAAGAATTATGTTTCGCAACCATATACTGTATCTGGAAGAATAAACATATATATATTTGTTTTATTAAAACAATTTTAAAGGCGTGGGGATGGCGAGAGTCTCTAAAATGCGTAGTAAAAAAAAGTGGGAACCTTAACCTCCTACTACCCCAAGGACCTCCGGGTCTGTTGTGGGATCTCTTTACTTTACTAACATGTATTTCCAGAGTTAAATTAACTGATATAAAAGTTTCCGAAACACATAATAATAAATCCAGTCCTACTGTATAATTCAAAACTAAAATTGTGAAATAAGTTTCAATGCTAATAATAGGGCGTTACAATGCACAGTTCAATTACATTACTTTGGAAGCTAATGTTTTGCAGGAATTATGACGTAACAATGAGAATTAACACAATCATACGCAGATTATGTTAACACCTAACAGACTCCGCCTTGTTGCTGACAAAGCCATGTGGGGTAGATTATCCCAAGGTTTCGGATGCATCACCTATTCATTCTGTGGCTTCCAGGAAGCCTTACGTATTACTTATCAGCCTTACCCATAACTGCCATCGTGTGGGTTTCTTTTCCTGTAATCAAATCCTTATTAAGACTTTTATTATAATCCACTCAAACAAGCTTTGTTTTCTATTTTTTTTTGTTATTATTGTTTTATTTTAAGTTGGCGATTTTCTCCTGAGACAAATGTTTGCTGTACCTTCTCTCCCGTGGCACGGAAGGAAATGTTCTCGTTGTTGTAATCTCCTATAATCAAAACCCTATCGATCTGTTCGCCGCTCAAAGAATACAAAACTTTAAATTCAGAAGAGACCAGACGATACTAGTGATGACACTGTGATCACACCAGACTTACACCAGATGGACGAGACACCATCAGACGATTTATCCAGGAAAGTATTTCCGAGAAATGGCAAGAACGGTGGAAAGCGGCAGAACATGGACTCATAACATACAAATTTCTGTCTAACAACAAAGAAAGACTAAACAAAACTTGGATCCAACCAAATCATCATATCACGCAACTCCTCAGCGGCCACGGCTCTTTCAAAGCCAAACTCCATGAAAGAGGCCTCACACAAACGCCTCATTGCGATTGCTTCGTAACAGTCCTGTACGAATGCATCAAATATGAGACCAAACGAGAGACTTACGTGAGGCTGCACTAATCGGAGATATGAACTGGCCGCCTCGTCTACGGTTTAGGACAGAAAAACAACCATATCAAGCAGTGAAAAAGTTCATCGGATGGGTCCTTACTCAACGCTAAGAGGAGGACATCCGCAGACAAAGAAGAAGGTATTAGTTATAATCTAGCAATAAGTTAGTTGTAAGTTAGTAAATTAAGTATTCATCTTAAAACTCAGGTTAAACAACTCCATGTAAATATTACTAGATTAGATAGTAGATTTAAGACTTAGGGTAGGGATTAATATGTAAACATAACTGTACATAAAATTAGTATTAAGAACAAATACCCGAAACTTGTATCCAGAAAAAATAACGAAATAAAAACAGCGGATAGTGATTACGGAAAAAAGCTGACCTGGGGATATGGGCATTAAACCCGAGAAAACCCAAGGGGATGATTATGGGGCGCTTAATAAAAAAATAATAAATAAATAAAAACATAATCAAAACAATTCGTAAACAATTTCGATAGGGATGTAACTGAACATTACTATATCTCAGTAGACACAGTAGCTTAATTTAGAAACAATGTACCTCCCTTAATTATTGTCACGGGGTTCTTCCTTACATTCACCTTGAGCAGTATTGTTGAACTAGTATTATTATGTCTGACTTTCCAACAGAGTGGAATGAAACTCTATCCAAAAATTTGACATGTTGTTGTTCAGAGAGTGTTCTGACGTAAGGAAACCTTGGTCTCTGGATACATTTTACAGTCATATATTATAGATGTGTTAGATGTGTAGCATGACATCTGGACCTTGTTAAGTTGGATTATGACAAATTATAAGAACAATTAAAAATTACTCAATTAATAATCACATAAAGAAGCTCGTCAAACACCTTGGATGGTACACGATATGTGACAAGTGATCATGACGGTCGACATTTCGAATAACTGCATCTAATACAAACTAATTAACACTAGTGCAGAATTGAAGATTGCACATTGTACTATAGAGTACAGTGAATAACAAACAAGAATGAGTTTCGTGGTTGTTTTGTCTCATTACACATGTAATGTTATACTGTTTGTATTGTAGCTCATGGTTTTTGGATCAAGTGATGGTTAGTTGATTAGCTTTAATATATATTATCCCAACTGGGCAAATGTTTAATATAGCAGAACATTGTTGTAATCTGTAAGTACCCATCTCAATATGGGACAAGTCTAACTTATCACCAAATTACTGTAATCTATCAGGACCCATCTCAATATGGGACATGTCTAACATAACATATTACTGTAATCTATCAGAACCCATTTCAATATGGGATATGTGTAACATGGCATATTACTGTAATCTATGAGAACCCATATAAATGACTGTATGCACGAACAGCCCTTTAACGACGTTCTTTATCAATTAAGACTATATTATTAGATATCTTAGCTGGACGCAGAAGGGCCGACATATTTTCCTTTGAGACTTCTTTTTCCGGAATAAAATTAATTTACATGTCGTAAAATCATATTTCTTAGCACGAACAGCCCCTTAACAACGTTATTTAATAGTAGGATTACAAGCGAGGATTGCAAAGTTAGGAGTGGAAGAGAGTACACATTTTTCTTAGAACATTCTTTTTTCCTGGATTGTGGTTTACATACATGTTGCAATTATATATTTGTAAGCCCGAACATCCCTTTAGGTGAGTACATTCCGAAGCGAATAGATCGAGAAGAATGAATCCACCCCCACCTCGTCCTGCCATCTGCCGGCATTTAAACATATATATTCTATAGATATTTTACATATGTTAAATTGATATCTCTGGTTATTCAGAGTGTAAAACATCTAGAGCATGTGACAAGATACATGCCTTCCATATATTAGGCTATATTATACTTATTGAGATACTGATAGATAACATTTTAAGTGGCTTTAAGACTTTTTTTTTAATTTGTAGGCAACAAAAATTACAGTAGAAATGATAAATTGATCATCAGTACTTTTCAAACAAAATACTGTAAAAATTGAAATAATGTAATTGCTTTGTTTTCTGGAAACCTAACCATAAAATATGCCTGAAAATAAAGTAATTTCCCTCAGACATCCCTCAACATATTCTTTATTTTTAAAATCGTAATAATTGTAGGACACTTCAACATCAACCATCTTATTGTTTGGATGTTTGTAAGAAAGTTGTGTGTCCTGTCCTGAAAAACTAGTTGTTCCCGTGCTCGCCTCTACTTCCTAGCGGTTTAAACTGAGAAAAAAAAAACGAGCATCCGAGCAACATTTGTCAGTGTTTTCACGTGAAGGTTATGGAGAAGACTACATAACAGTGAACTACATGGTCTTTATAGGAAGCCAGATATAATAACAACAGTTAAGTCTCGTAGGCTGCGATGGGCAGGACATGTGGCACGAATGGTAAATGAAAGAAGTGAATGGAAGCCTCTTGTAGGAAAACCAGACGGAAAACGCCCAGTTGGTAGACCAAGAATGAGGCGAGAGATTAACATGAACCATGATTTGAAGGAGTGGATTATACAGGGAATGATTGGAAGACATTATCTCTCGGAATACGGATGTGTGGAGAGCTTATGTCCGCGCTGTATGAACCTACGGGGTCGATAGTGCAGTGAGTGAGTTAGTTTCATGTGAAGGTTTGAACTACATCGTTAATGAGCAACATTGTTAAAGCTTAACGTTAAATAAAATACTAATTTTAATTATGAATTTTTAATTAATGGTGTAATGAATCGCTATAATAGATTAATAAACCAACTCATCTTCCTTTAACACAAAAAAAAAAAATCTTGGCTAGACTCTAGATTTAAACTCTCAGCTCCATGTATATGAATCTCAAGGCAACTAGATTTCTTCTTCTTCTTCGGCTTTCCTCCACTTATACGTTTGCCGTCTTCAGTTTCCATTTATTTCTATCATTCCAATCTCCTTCTTCCAAATTATTATCATCCCTTATTGTTCTGACGTAGGTTTTCCATTTCTATCTAGTTCTGCCACGTTTATTTCTTCCAGGGGGTGACCATTGGTATATATTTTTTGGTCATCTTTCATTTTCCATTCTTTGTACATGGCCATACCATTTAAGCGTTTGATTTTCAATCCTCTTAACAACCGATGTGGTGACATTAATTTATCTCCAAAGGTATTAATTTCTTATTTATCCTGTCTTGTTTTTTGGAGGCTTCTTCTAAAATAATCAAATTCAACTGTTCTAATTTTATTCTTTTGTAATTTCGTCAAAGACCAAGTTTCGCTTCCATATGACAAAATATTCTGTATTATGCTCTTATAAATTTTCATTTTAGTTTCCTTTGTAATATTTTGTTTCAAATTATTCCATGTAATGTCTTAGTTTCATTTTTTTGTCATTGTAATTTTAGTTTGTACATCTCTCTCACAGGTACCTAAACTTGTAATTATTGACCCAAGATATTTTAAAAAATTCACATTTTTTTTTATTTTCCCTGTTTCGAGTATGAGGTCATCCAAATCCATTCACTGTGAATTCCTCTGTTAAAGTATTCTGTATTTTTACTTTAGCTTTTGTATTACTATAGAACCTCCTAACAATATTATTCCATTTATCACATATATTCATATTTCTCATTGCCGTCCATAACAATTGACGAGGTACACTATCATATGCCATCTCTAAATCAATAAAGGTCATATGTAGTTCTTAATTTTTTTTAGGCTAAGATTTTCTCTTGTAATTGTCTAATGCAGAAAATATTATTAATACATTATTTCTAACTTACAAAAGTCCTGAGGTCTATTAAATGACAGTTTTGTATAAAGAAATTAAGACAACCTACGTATCAAATACTGTAGTATAATAAGCATTAGAGACATATGTCGCTGAAGTAAAGATCATCCGTGTGTTGAACAGTCATGTACACCAGACTGGACATGGGACCACCAAGGTACTCAATAAGACTTAAACAACATGAAACCTCAGATATGAGCGAGATATACAATAGACTGGCATCACATTCTAAGAAAAAATAAAATATTCATCACATTCATCATCCTCGTGCCACTTCCTGAGACATTACCCTTCGCAGGATAAATGCAACATCAGTCGTTCATATTACCTTTCTCAGATTTTATACACACATGTACATATCATACATACTGACTCACAAAAATCATATATACATATATATATATATATATATATATATATAGTAAAAGCTCCTTATTGACGCAGTATATGTTCAGAAAATATGCCGCGAGTACAGAAACCGTAAATATGGAATGGTAATTTGTATAGGTATATAGGGGATACGTTCTAAAGTTCCGAAATAAAATAAAACAATTATTAACACAAGTAAAGCCACGAGTGATTTCCAATTTATCTAGAGAATTTGTAAATCAAGAGTGGCATTTGTTAGGAATATTTAACGAATAAAATTAAGCTGTTTACTCACAAATCATTATTTAAATTCAGTTATTTTAAAATATTTATATATTTAATGTAAACGGCGATGTTTGAAAACAAAATGAGAAACGTTTGTTATGCTTCATTTGTTCATCCACTGTAACCAGATCATATTATTTATTGCCAATATTGTAAGAAAGCACCCTAGTGGAGAAAAATGAACCACATCAAACTGTATATTATAACCAACATTAATAATAATAATAATAGCTTTATTTTACCTGGCAGAGTTAAGGCCTTAAGGCCTTGTCTACCACTCAACCAGGTTTAAAAAAATACAAAAGAAAAGTCTTAAATCTAAATTACAATATATATATATATATATATATATATATATATATATAAACGATTACAAGTTATGAATACAATACAATTAATATTTATAATGTATTTTGATTTACTCTAAATTTAACTAATTAAATATATAATATGTACAAGATATATAAAAAAACGAGGAAAAGATTAATGACATAGTATAAAATTAAATAAATAGAGAAAAATTAATTATTAGACAACAGGTAACTGTATAAGCGTGACTTAAAGGTGCCAAGTGTGCGGCAACCCCTGATATCTTGAGGAAGGAGATTCCAGGAGCGGGCGGAGGCTACTGTGAATGAAGTAGAATAGGAGGAAATGCTATGAAGAGGAATTGTTAGCAGACTGCTATCTTGTGACCTAGTGTCAATATTGTGGTAGGAGGATAACTTCTCAAATCTGGACGCCAGGTAAGTAGGAATGTAGGAATTCAGAAGCTTGAAAAGTAGCGAAAGAGAGTGCAATTTACGTCTGTCAGTAAGACGGAGCCAAGAGAGGTTATTAAAGTGTTCGGAAATATGGTCATAACGGCGGATATTGAAAATGAATCGAATGCAAGCATTATGAACACGCTGCAGTCTCTGCGACAAGGCATAGTTTAGATCAATTATATATAATGTCACAATAATCGAAGTGTGGTAACACAAGATTCTGCACTAGGATTTGTGTTTAACGAAACTGGGAGAAAATTCTTTAAAACGTCTAAGATAATGTAAGATGGAGAAAGTCTTTTTACATATGTGTTTCACTTGTGTTTGCCAGGTTAAATTTGCGTCTAGATGTAGTCCAAGATCTATTACTGAAGAAGAATAAGGTATAATTATATTATTTATAGTAATGTTTGGAAGTGTAGATATGTCAAAGGTTGTAAGCAGTCTTTGTTGTCCCATTAGAATTACTTGTGACTTGTTAGGATTTAGATTTAGACCGATACTTGAAGACCAGTTAAAGATGGATATGAGATCGTCATTCATTTCCATCAAGCTGTTATAGAGAGAATGAGGAGGTGAATGTAGGTAAATTTTGGAGATCATCAGCATAGAGGTGATAACGGCAGTGCTTTAGTACAGTTGGCAAATCATTTATGTAGATTGAGAAAAGAAGAGGTCCGAGAACACTGCCCTGGGGGACTCCAGCCGGCACGTTACGACGCCAAGTCGAAGATCTAGAGTTTAATGAAACGTATTGTTGACGACCGTGCAGGTATGAGTCAAACCAGGATACAGCGCTGTCAGACAAATGTAGGTGCTTGAGCTTTATCATAAGTAAGTCGTGGTCTACTGTGTCAAAAGCTTTGCTGAAGTCAAGTAAGGTTAAAGGAGTCAATTGACGTCTGTCCACGGCTTCACGAATATCTTCGGTAATTTTTAGCAAAGCTGTGGTTGTGCTATGACCAGATCTAAAGCCGGATTGATAAGGATCAAGGAGGTGATTTTCTTGGAGATAATCAGTCATTTGCTTATGTACAATATATTCCAGGGCTTTAGATAATGTCGGAAGGATGCTAATCGGTCGGAAGTCATTACAGTTAGTAGGTGTACTTATTTTTGGTATAGGTCGAACTCTAGACTGTTTCCATACAATAGGGAAGATAGAAGTTATAAGGGAAGCATTGAAAATATGAGTCACTGTGGGTAGTATAATGTCAAGGATTTTATTTAGCATTAAAATGCTGATGTTATCTGTTCCTTGCGCATTGGATTTAATCCGCTTGATTGCTTTTTTAACGTCTATAGGCGAAATGTCGTAAAAGTAAAATTTATCTCTTCCTATATGTGGGGATGGGGATAAGTCTTTAAGAGTGTCTATTTTAGTCTTGTTGTCTGGAGGTGTCATGGGTATTGAGGTAAAATGTTCATTTAATTCATCTACAGAAATGTCTATAGAGTCAGTTGAGGGATTCAACTGTCTAAGTCCCATTGCACGGAGATTTCGCCAAGTGTCCCGTGCACTTATTTCAGGTCCGATTATACTGTGGGCGTGTCGTAGTTTGGCATTACGTATAGATTGTGTAGTTGTGTTTCTAAGTTGTTTGTACAGTTGCCAGTTCTCGTCATTTTTATGTCGTCTGTATGTTCGGTATGCTTTGTCTCGTTTTGACATAAGTTCACGTATTGAATCATTCATCCAGGGAGCAGGGGAGCGGGAAAATCGTCGGGTTTTTACTGGTGCATGTCTGTCGTATAGTTGTAGTATCAGTGTATTAAATGTGTCTACTTTTTCATCAACTGATCTAAGATTCCATATTGAATACCAAGGTAGTTCTAAAGCGTCTGATTTTAGTTTAGTATCGTCTATGTTTTGTAAATTTCTGTACGTAATCAATTTAGAGCGTCTTTTAGGACATTGGAGTGAGTATTCTACGAATACAATGTCATGAGCAGATATGCCAGGAGCAGGAATTTGTCCATATGACAGTACTTTCTGTGGATGTGTAGTCACAATTAAGTCCAGTAGAGTGTCGGAAGTAGCACTATGGTGTGTGGCAGAGAGAGGAACAATGGTCATATTAAAGCTTTGGAACATATTTTTAAGTTGTATGGCTGGTGAGTCAGTCTGAAGAAGATTTGTATTAAAATCGCCTGCGACAATAACGTGTTCATAATGAGGCAATGAATCGTTCAGAGCGTTTTCTAGATCCGAAAGGTGCCCAATTTTTGGAGGTTTGTATACAATGCATAAGAGACATTTTTTTAGACTGGCTTGAATTTCTACGAATAAGAACTCGGGGCGAGCGGAATATACAGAAGGGGACTTGTGGACAATTCTTGGATTAAGCTCATTTGATATAAAGGCACAAACTCCTCCACCTCTTTTATCTATTCTGTCATTTCTGAGCAGTGTATATCCGTCTAGGTGAACAAGGGACGAAGGTATGGATGGGGTGAGCCAGGTTTCCGAAATTAAAATGGCGCTCAGTCCAAGAGATGAAAATATGGTTTCAAACTCATCAAAGTGGGACAGAATGCTTTGTGAATTTACGTGAGCGATTTTAAGTGATGATTTATCAATAGAAAATGCATTCCTAAGTAGACTGGTAGTTTTTTTTGGAGGGGATGGTAGGGATTGAGGAATGTTGGCTACCTGTGTTAAAAGCTGTCTGCACAATAAGAGGGTGATTGGAGAAGGTGAGTGAGTCAAGGGTTGCAAATAATTCATCATTTGTCAGCTCAATGTTGCCAATAGCAGAAAGTAAAAATAAACTATGTACTATAATAACTCTAATAAAATTAAAATAATTTAGCTAAACAAATAACTTAAAAAATGAAAATAAAACAAGTAAGTTGTCCTAAATAAAAAATAATAAACTTAAAACTTACCTAAATTAGAAATAAATTAACAATATAATTGTTAGCAAAGAAAAGACAAATAAAGTAAACATATTTTACACTCAGGTCCTATCTAGTTGATATCCGTAGAAGATCTAATTTTGCGTTTTTCGCCATTTACTTTGGCTATGACGGCACCGTCCATTGTCCATACATTTTGAATACCGTATTTTTGTATACTGTCTTGTAGCAGGCGATAGCGACACTTCGTTAGGTCCTCGCGAACAGTGACCCCACTTCCTTTCAACTTTTTCTTGCTTAGAAAAACTTCACTGCGCTTGCGGTAACCTAACAAATTTCACTATTATAGCCCGCGGTCTTTCTGCATTATTAACACCAACACGGTGACTTCTGTCAATGTCTGTCACTGATAGATCGACACCGATTTTTTTGGCCACCTCGATGGCTTTCTGGTCAGTGTCCTCTCCGGCCTCTTCTTTTACACCAAAAATTCCTGAGGCATTGACGTCTCTGGTATTGTTCTAGATCGTCTAATTTATTTTCCAACACCTCAATCTTTCTGTCTTTTTCATCGAGGGTCTTTTTCAGATCCTCAATTACTTTAGTGTTGTCCTCGATGGTCTTCTGCAGTTCCGCCACTACCTGGTCCCGCAACATGGACACAAACACCTGCAGAGTGCCGGGATCCTGCAGCGCCTCTTTCACCACACGTTTCACTATAGGTTATTAATTAATTTCTGAAGTTCTATGATGTAAATATGTCAATTATATTTTTCTGGAACGTTAATATCTGGGAAATAATACGTTTAAGAAAGTGAAAACAGTGGTTTCTTTTTATTGTGGTATAATCAATTGTTACGATTTTTTCCCCCATTCTATCTCGCAAGCGGTACTTGCTTACATTCGTGCACTATATATACAACCTGAGAGCCACTTTCATTCTAGGATTCTTACATCTTAATACATAAATTGCTAGATTCAAGGTATTTCTTAGACAGTCAGTCACTGCAAAATAATGCTCTGACCTATTCAGAATGTTAAAAACGAAAAGCTATCTTTAATATGATAAACTTAAGTTGATAAATTCGAGGTAAAACACGACTGTGATTGGTTGTAAATCAAAATTCATTCAAACGTGATTTGTCATTGACTTCCATTTGGGGCATGAATTAAATATTCAAAATAAAATCAATTAGTGAGAGATTTTGAACAATTTCCATTAATTATTACTGTCAGGCTTCGGCAAGGGCTTAAAGAACTTAGTTACTTTCCCCCCCCCTATTTTGCCTCTTTTATAAGGTCTTTCAATTCAGATTGATTTTTAACTGTGAAATCAACGATATAATTCCTTGTTTTGTCTTCGGATTTCATGATGAATCGTACAGTTGATTCATTAACATTGAAACAGCGTGATATGGATGCAAACGACTAGCCAACACGTATACGGCCAAACATGTATATTTTTACTTTAAGCGGCAACACTACTTTTTTCCCGTTTCGAAACTAATTTTCTTTCATTTTACTCTACATTATAAATTAGCAACAAAGCATAAGAGACGCGTATTATTCAATCAAAATTATTGCAACGAATGATAAGTTGAAACAATAAAACAGATTGTGGCGAGGGTAGCATTTACTGTATAAACGGACATAGCGGCATCTGAATTACGGCGGCGGTGGCTTTAACAACTTTAGGTTTAGTGGCAATAAGGATTGTTTTACTTTGATATTAATTTGTCCATTTGGTTTGAATCGCTCCTTATAAAAGCTGCCTTGGCACGTGACTGCAGTAAAAAAAAGTTGCCGATGGTTAATAAAGGATACTAATTCTTCTAATATACCGATTGGATCCGCGAATAAATAACATTTTTTAGCCGCGAATACAGGAACGGTGTAGCAATTTTTAACCCGCCAATAAGGGAACAGCGAATAAGGAGCTTTTACTAAATATATATAATCCTACTTCGTGTGTAGGGTAAGGTTGTCTAAATCCATGATAGATTTTCTTCTTCTCCTTCCTTTTAGATTTTTGTGCAAATATAACATTTTAGACAATAGTGACAAAATATAAATACAAGAACAAAATATGAACCTTTCACGAGATTATTCATCGAATTCATTCCAAACAGATATACAGTTGTCCCCAAAATGCCTCGTTCTTTTCTCCAAGACAAGTATTCCTAAATACGTGACATGGCTCCTAAATACGTGATAGTGGTATTCTAACACATTTATTGAGTTCCCAATTCCGTGATATTAAAACAGAAGCTTATAAATAAAAATAAATGAATCTGTATTCACCGTTTATTAAAGATGATAATCAATATTAGAAGTTATAAGAGGGCAAATACAAAAGTTGCATAAGTCATAACAAACCTTATTTAAGTATGCATAATTAATAATACAGTGAGGTCAGTTTAGCATTGAACAGCACACGCGGGGTTTGTGCTATGCGATTACGAAGGCTTATACGTGTAGGTACGGGACTTGAAATGTGCGCTGACTCAGCCGTTTACGAGCACATCCCACGCATTCACATCGCAGTCAGATTGTATGCTTCGAATGGATAAGGTGCTCGCTCGCTTTTCCTTGTGAACTGAATGACGTGTCATAAGTATAAACTGAATAGCGTGTGATGAGTGTAAACTGTGTAATGACTAATAATTTTTCTATTGAACAACGTGTATTTATTTATGATCAATATTTGTTAACTGTCCACCGCTGTGGTCTCGAGGTAGCATGCTGCCTTTTCACGCAGCGGGCCCGGGTTCGATCCCCGGTCGGGGCAGTTTTTCTAGGTGAAGTTTTTATCGGGGTTTTTCCTCACCTGTAAGACAAATGTCAGGAAAACTTTAAGGCCCAAACGGTCCCCCGAAATCATATGGCCATCATCATCCTTATCATTATCATCATCATCATCATCCTTCACCGATGTGGAAAGCAACGGGAAGCTACCACACCTACAATTCCCTAGTAAAGCTGCAAGCATAGCATGAAAATGCTATGATTGCAGTGAAAGACCTGCCCTCGGGCAGAATTACTATGGATGGATTTGTTAACTCAGTCTGCCAGCCAAGTACGAAGACCCTTTGAAACACGATTCCCGGGTGTAAAAATTCCATCACATTCAACAATCCATAATATGTACAACAAATTTCATGCAACGGGAAATGTCGAGACTAAAAAGCCACACAAGCCGCGTAGTGTTCACACAAAAGAAACAATAGACGACATCTGTTATCGATTGGAACAGTCTCCTAGAAAATCACTTAGGAGTCTTTCGCAACGAGTAGGGATTTATTAAGGCTATGTACAAAAAATACTGAATTGCTAAACTTGCTTCCATATAAAATAATCAAGACACATGCTCTTCAACCGGGTGACCCTGTTACAGCACCTGCGTCAATAAAATTGGTAAGTACGATAATTTGTAAAACAGTTACGAAAATGTGTGTGGTTGTATCAACGCGATCCTACGCTGTCCGTTCCCCGCCGCGAGCGCGTCAGCAATGTACAGTGAAATCCCCGCGTCTGCTGTCCAATGCTATACTGATCGCACTGTAATAATAATAATAATAATAATAATAATAATAATAATAATAATAATAATAATAATAATAATATTATTATTATTATTATTATTATTATTATTATTATTCCATGGCGCGACAGGCATAGAAGGCCCCTTAGCCTACCAGCCTGCTGCTGGCCTCACATCCACATGTGCCAATCAAAGAGGTAGATGATCATCTAGCCAGTGTAGGAGTGACATGTGATCAGCATCTCGAGGCCCCCAGCCATTATAGCTGGTTTTCTCAACCTGGAACCGCTACTTATTGTAGCTACCCAAATGCCTCACGATGCTGGGTGGGCACCTGTCTCATACTGGCCGAAATACCATGAAAAAATGTCTTCCCCGATGGAGACTCGAACCAGCGCAAGTCCCGTAGCTCTATGCCAAGGCTTCCTGCCTTAACCACTCGGCTACGGCGCGGGACTATAGGCCTATTACCCTCTAAAAATAAATAAATAACATTAAATAATAATATTAACAATTCACGTGGTGATAAAATGTCTGCAAACAAATATATCAAACTAGTCCTTCTTTCTAGCAAAAATATGATCCTTTAAAAACATAAGCACATAATAATAAAATAATAATAATAATAATAATAATAAAAATAATAATAATAATAATAATAATAACAATAATAATAACAATAATAATTTTATTTATAATCAGATTTTCAATGTTTACACGTCTTTCTGTGCTTAAAGTTTTGTTTTCCTTATCCACTCGTCTCTATCCAACCACGCCATGTCCTTAAGTCCTCTTGTTCTCATACCAGTTCTTATTTTTTGCATTCACGAGTTTCGAGGTCTTCCTTTCCTCCTTCTTCCAGGCGGACACCATATAATAATAATAATAATAATAATAATAATAATAATAATAATAATAATAATAATAATAATAATAATAGTCGATGGGCAGGACATGTTGCACGTATGGGGAATGAAAGACGTGCACGGAAGCTTCTTGTAGGAAAGCCAGAGGGAAAAACGCCCAGTTGGTAGACCAAGAATGAGGTGGGAGAACAACATTAACTATGATTTGAGGAAGTAGATTATACAGGGAATGATTGGAAAGCATTAGCTCAGAATAGGGATGTATGGAGAGCTTATGTCCGCGCGGCCATGAACCTACGGGTTCGATAGTGCAAGTGAGTAAGTAAGTATAATAATAATAATAATAATAATAATAGTAATAATAATATAAATATATACATTTACGGTTTTAACATGTTGATACATTTTTCCGGCACCAATGATTTGTCTTCAATTTAGCTTTATAATTTTCTCCATTCTTCTTTATTACCTATAACACATTTCTTCCTCTATTTCCCAGACGTTCAAAGTTTTTCTAATCCCTTGGATTCACATGAGATTTGGTCGTCCTTTCCTTCTCGTTCCCGATGGTGTCCATAATAATAATAATAATACTACTACTAATAATAATAATAATAATAATAATAATAATAACAACAATAATAATAATAATTTAGAGAAACAATTTAGAGAAATAACATAGAAGATTGAAATTACAGAAAAAACTCAATAATTTAACGTAAAATGACGAAATTATTTTAGGAAATTGGTTCAATCAAATGTCTACATGTATATGTAACATGTATAATATGTAACCTCAATATAACTTATTTCTACGTAATGTAATGGGTAAGAGGGGCTGACGTGCACCGATTTTAATGTCAAATACAAACATTTCGGAAATTAATAAGGACTCCAAGCGCCTTTTAAGTGCAAGAGCAGTCCCCATCGGCATGGAGGGTGCACCGGTTGCTCAGGGTAGGCAAGAAGATCTCAGGGTTGTGAACTTTATATAAGCAGAAAAAACGTAAATTTACCATTCAAATTTTTAACTAGTGTAAAAAATATTTATTAACGGAGAAATACAATTATTGCTATTACAGTTATAATTTTATCTAAGAGTGGAGTTGATGAAGCTATTCTGCAATCCATGTGCTTGATTCAAAATATTTTCAAAGTACAATTTTTTTTTACAAAGACTTAATCTTTGTAAAGTTTTAAGTAATTTTAAATTTAACAAGTTCTCGGACGATTCTAAATTTAAACTATATCGGAGATCGCGGTCTGTAGATCTATGATGTTACAACACTGAATACTGAGTGACCGAGAGTGAGGAAATTTTGATATGCGTTCTCACTTAAAAAGAAGATGGCTTCTCCTACTTCTTCGATTCCACTCGATACATTTGATATACATATGTTACAGTAAATATTATTTTTTAGTTGTATGTTCCCTTAGAGGTGGGTTTTATGCCTTAGGAGTTCCTGTAATATAAGTTTGTTCAACACCGCTATGAATATTTTGATAATTTTCACGTGTTATTCTTTTACGTGTAAATGTTATCCTTATTTCTTGGAATTACTGGTCAAAGGCGTTAACTACATTTTATGAGAACTGGATTATAATTGCTTTTTTGATATTGTTAATATAAACGAAAAGCGCACAAGTTGTGCATGAATGTAACTAAAGTTAAGGTCTTCTACACTACTTTTCACAGTGTCGTTAGTCTGTGCAGGTCGCAATTATTGATTTGGTTAGTCTTTTACAGGGATGTAATGTGATAACGGTCACACGGTAGTTCACAAAGTTCACATAAACATGTTGAGTTAGGGTCGTGGTAGGTCTTCAGATTACATACTTTGTGGTGGTATCCATGCGTTGCCAGGGAATTTACAAAGTGGCGTAGGTCTTGGTTGGTTTCCATCCATGTTCTATTTACCATTGCTTCTGTGAATAAAATTCGGGCCAGATCTCTACTGATTTCTGTCTTCTTATATCCATTAGCTTCCCCAGTTCTCCGTAAATGGTAAGTTAAATTTGGTCCTGAGATCTTCTATTAGGAAGGTCTCTCTGGCAAGTTCGTATACGAGTCGTGATCGGGTGTGTTTGGATAATCCCAGTGCTGACTTCAGGAACCGGGCTTTAACGGCCTCTATTGTTGATAGGTATTTTATTCCTAGTCTTGATATTGTTAATAGATAACTGTTTTCAGTTTCTTTCAAATTTGTAAAATGTCTTATCAAGATACTATGTTATCTTTTCTAAAGGGGGGGATGAATGTTTCTTGTTACCTGTGTAGCAGGTAGCATTTTAACAATAACTCTTTATTCTAGTCATGTAGTGGAATTTACCTGGATGTATTACTAGTTTTCCACATACGTCTTTTTATAGCAATATTAATAAGATAACATATTTTGATATTTTATTGATATTAGGAAATAAATAAGATAAACAAGAACGACATAATAATATTATTAGGAGACTTTAATGCTAGAGTGGGAAATCAACCAGTGGCAAATGTAATTGGGACCCACGGAGAAAATGTCATAAATAAAAATGGACAAGCATTAAAACAATTAGCAATTTTTAATGATTTTAAAATAACAAATACATTTTATAAGAAAAAAGATATTCACAAATACACATGGTCAGCACGAGGTTATCGTTCACTGATAGATTGTGTGTTAATCAATAAGAAAGCATCGTCATTATTAACAGATACGAGGGTATTTAGAGGAAGTGACATTTATTCAGATCACTACTTAGTAATTTCAAAAATAAATATATTAGCGAGATGGAAGAAAACTAAAAACAAATATAGAAATAAAGAGACCACATTCAAAGTACATTTATTGCAAGATAAAATTATACAAAATCTGTATCAGAATAGGCTAAATGAACAATTAATATTAAAACCTACATCCGAAGAAATAAACCGAGAATTGGATAATATAAAAGCAAGCATTGATATAGCAGCATATGAGGCATTAGGAACAAAATATAAAATATATAACAAGAAGGGTTTACGAATATGGAATGAAGAATTAGAGAGGATAATAAAAGATAAAAAAGAGGCTTATCACAAATATTTACAGAATAGAACACTAGAATTAAGAGCTGAATACAAACATAAAAGTGTAATTGCCAAAAGAGAAATAAAAAAGCACACAAAGTCAGTTGGGATAGATATATAAGTAGACTAGAATACGATATACATGGGCAGCAAAAAATAGCCTATAAAGTAATGAAACATTTAAATAAACAAGAAAAAGATACAATACAGATCAATGTAATTGAGGAGAAACAATGGGAAGAACATTATAAAAAACTGTGGTATAATGAAAATAAAATAACTAAAGATAACATATATGAGTGTGAGATAGGAATAGATATGATAACAATGGAAGAATTAGAAGAAGTACTGAAAACAACCAAGAACAGAAAGGCAGCTGGAATAGACGGAATATATATGGAATTAATAAAATATGGAGGATTTTTTTTCAAACTGAGATTATTACATTTTTTAAATTTATGTTGGAAACAAGCAACAATACCAAAAACCTTTTAAGAAAGGAGAACGTAACGACTGCAACAACTACAGAGGAATAAGCATTTCAACTGCAGGCTATAAAATATACTCGAGAATCTTAACATTTATGTTAAAACAAATAGCAGAGGTAATGTTAACAGAAGAACAAGGTGGATTCAGACCTGGGCGTTCATGTATGGATAATATATTTACGATAAAATAATTTATAAACGAAAGAAGAGAATATAACAAGGAAACACACATAGCTTTTATTGATTTTGTCAAGGCATTTGATAAAGTAGACAGAGGAAAACTTTGGACAATTTTAAAAGAAAAAGGAATTCCGAGACACTTAATAGCAGCTATAAAGAGTTTGTACTGGAACACAAATTGTGTTATAAAAACTAGAAATGAAGTAAGCAAAAATAAAATGCATACTAATCAAGGAGTTAAACAAGGATGCAGTATCTCACCAGTTTTGTTTAACCTATACATCAATGATATAATAAAAAAATGGAACGAAGAAACAAATAAAGGAATAAAAGTAGATAAAAACACACTACTTGAAAACATTATTATACGCTGATGACCAGGTAATAATAGAAAATACGGAAGACGAACTCCAAAGAAATATTTTTAAACTACATAATATATGTGAACAATATAATCTCAAAATATCCATAGAAAAAAACTAAGGCAATGACATTCCAAAGGAAAAATCAAATCATCCAAAATAGTAATAGGAAACAAAATCATAGAACAGGTGGACCATCTCAATTATCTAGGATGTGACATTTAATTTAATTATGATAATGATATAACTAATAAAATAGCAAAGTTCCAGGGAATATGTGATACGATAAAACGATCACTAAATAACAAAACAACAAGCGAGACCCCAATTGAAATTTTATAAAACGTTGGCAGTACCGGTACAGCTCTATGGTTCAGAAGCCTGGATACATAAAAAACAAGATCTAAGTAGGATAACGGCGGCAGAAATGAAAATGTTTAGATCTGTTAAAGGAAGACAGAATCAAGAACACAGAAATAAGACAGGAACTTGAAATATTTGCAATAACTGATAAAATAGATACATATAGACAAAAATGGAAGCAACACATAGACAGAATGAATGAAGATAGATATCCAAAACAAATAACAAAATACAAACCTAAAGGCACCCGAATAATGGAAATGGACAGCTAATGACAAATGAGGGAAATTTTGAGGAAGTGGCCGAATTCAAATACCTAGGAACAATAATCACAAATAGGAATGAGATGCACAAAGAAATTAAACATAGGCTCAATTCTGGAAATGTATGCTATTATGCATTGCAGAGACTTTTGATGTCCCAACTCTTTCAAAAAACGTTAAACTGAAATTATATAAAACTATTATTCTACCAGTTATATTATATGGGTGCGAAACATGGACTCTTACTTTAAGGGAGGAAAGGAGATTACGAGTATTTGAGAATAAAGTTCTTAGGAAAATTTTTGGACCGAAGAGAGATGAACAGACAGGTGAATGGAGAAGACTACATAACAATGAACTACATGGTCTTTATAGGAAGCCAGATATAATAAGAACAGTTAAGTCTCGTAGACTGCGATGGGCAGGACATGTTGCACGTATGGGGAATGAAAGACGTGCATGGAAGCTTCTTGTAGGAAAGCCAGAGGGAAAACGCCCAGTTGGTAGACCAAGAATGAGGTGGGAGAACAACATTAACCATGAATTGAGGGAAGTAGATTATACAGGAAATGATTGGAAAGCATTAGCTCAGGATAGGGATGTATGGAGAGCTTATGTCAGCGCGGCCATGAACCTACGGGTTCGATACTGCCAGTGAGTAAGTAAGTAAGTAAGTAAGTAAGTAAAGGCACCCGAGATGTGGGCAGACCCACAAAGAGATGGGCTGAAGTCGGAACTGGTCAACAGACCTAATCCATGAATGCAGATGATGATGATGATTATGATAATTTATTGATTATTTAATTTATTTACTGATAAATTATTTTAAATAAAAATTTGATTAGATTTCCCTAAACCTTGTAATTTTCTGATTCTAATGATATATTATACGACATGTTTATCTTATGGCATAATTGATTACATTTTCGGTGCATTTTAGTTTTAGATCTATGTATATTATATGAGCCTAGTATTTTGGTAATTTTATTAGAGATTTATTTTAGTTTATAATATCATATATTATTTTGCCACAAGGGTGAGACGGATTTTTTACCCCATAAAATCGCATTTTTTCAGATTGCAATTTCAAGTGTGTACTAAGTTTTTTGTTTAAAGTTTTCCATAGATATGCAGACACATGCAAACACACACGTGCGCGCATAGGTGTGTGTGTATATATATAGCATATTTTATATAATTCAATTAAATCATCCTCATCGACTGGGTTTTTTTTCAACCTACCTTTTATTTAATGAGTTCCTGTTTTATTAATAATTATACGCCTCTAAGTAGAAATCAACCCACTAAGTAATTATTATTGTTCAACACAGAACTTGACACACGTATGTACAAGGCATCATCCGCTCAAAAAAGAGTCTGCTAATAATATTAGAGTACTGCTGCATACAGTTTTATGGTAAATATTCTTTAAATTATAAGACAATTGAGAATCTTCCTATGGTCAGTATAAAAATTATTTATTTAAATTAAAAACATGCTAATGGTGTAATTTTTAAATACGGGAATATTGTTACGGAGATTAATTGGTGTGCTAATTTAATTTAATTCCCCCCTCCCAGAAATATAGAATTTCCATTATTGCTGGAAGCTGTTCATATGTTTTAATTAATCTGTGCTATGAAGGTTGTTGTAACAACAATTTTTACTTAAAAGGTTGTCCTGTGGTCTTAAATGTAGATTAAATTTAAGTTTTATGACTTTCTCGGTGCTTCATTATCATCGAAGTAACCTAAATGACAAAAATATCCCCTACAGCTCAGTAGTAAAAAATCTGGGTATCTATATGGACCAACACCTAGACTGGAAAATCCAGGTGAATAATACCTGCAAGAAAGTGTTCTCAATTCTTCACTCCCTAAATAGTTTTAAAAACTTCCTTCCTACAAAATTAAAACAAATACTTGTACAGACTCTTATAATGCCACACTTCCACTACTGCGACATATTACTGACTAATCTGACAACTGATCTGACAGACTACAGCGTGCTCATAATGCGTGCATTCGATTTATATTCAATCTCCGTCGTTATGACCACGTGTCTCCTTCATTTCAGGCCTTATCATGGCTACGCCTAAATGACAGAAGAACTTTACATTCACATACCTTACTATTTCAAATTCTGCACACATATTTACCAACTTATTTAACAACACGTTTTCAACATTTATCGGCTCATCACAATTTAGGAACAAGATCACAAGACTCTTCTTTACTTTTGATACCACAACAACAGGACCTGTCTGTACTCTGAATCTTACACAATATCTATGGCTAGAGCATGGAACTCACTTCCCAGTCATGTCAGGGACTGTCAATCGCTATCATTATTTAAATCCAAATTAACTGATATCTTAAGTTCGACACAATGAAAAAACATTAACTACATAACAACTATATAGAGCATTCTATTAATAATCATGTAGGAAGCTACTTACTTTATTTTATATAATTTTAATTTTATTATATTCTATGTTTTTCTTAGCATTAGCTAGTATTAGATCCATTATCATTGTATTTTGTTTAGTCTGTATTTTAATATCTTAAAATTGTAATATGTACGTAATTTTTGTATAATTTTACTATTCGCTGGTTGAGTGGAAGAGAAGGCCTTATGGCCTTAACTCTGTCAGCTAAAATAAATCATTATTATTATTATTATTATATTATTATTATTATTATTATTAATACCTCCTTCCAGGTTCCCCAATCTCAGACGTGAGTTACAATTCCGTCTTAACCAGGAGGGACAGTCAGAAATGTAACGAGAATCTGGTGACTGGACAATTTTTTTATTTGCATGGCTCATATTTCGTTTTGCCATAAAGAAAATGGTAAATGAGTACTTCAAGAATTTTTCCCCGAAAACATATGTTTACTTTTTTTTTACGTGAATTTCATTACCCTATAATACTTAAGAAATAGTACAGAAAAGAGTAAAAGAAAATATAGTTATTTAAACATTATCTTGCTCTATGACAATCGTTTCATAAAATGTGCCTCTATTTTGAAACTTTTGCTTATCTGCAAAATAAGAACATGAACTGATAGTAATTATCATAAGTAATGCCACGAGTGATTTCCAAATTATCGATAAATTCACGACTCACGAAGTGAGGAGTGAATTTATCTAGAGAATTTGGAAATCAAGAGTGGCATTTGTTAGGACTATTTAACGAATAAAATTAAGCTGTTTACTCACAAATCATTATTTAACTATAGTTATTTTAAAATATTTATATATTTATTGTAAACGGCGATGTTTGAAAACAAATGAGAAACGATAGGTACGCTTCTTACTGCTTCTTTGTTTATCACTGCAACCAGATCATACTATTTATTGCCAAAGGATCGCAATATTATAAGGAGGAGCTTTCTTTAATATGGTAATTATAACACTGATAAATATTTGGTGAAACACGACTCTGATTGGTTGTAAAACAGAAATCATTGAAACGTGATTGGTCATTGACTCCCATTTGGGGCATGAGTTAAATAGTCTGTACAAACTGTCTTGTGAGTCACTCTGAAGTTGTTACAATCACACGGGTTTCCCAACCAGCTCACACTAGATAGTCACGTCATACTTTGAAACAGATTCCATCAAACAGAAAACAATGCAGGCTGCATGACCGACTTGTCCAAACGAAGTTTCTTCCTCAGCCAGCAGATGTCAGACGTTTCCACATTTCATCATGCCTGCAGTATAAATTAATGTCATCGCTTACAACTTAGTGCAAAAATAATCTTAACAAACAATTTAACAAGATAATAAGGTGGCCGTTGGTTACTTAACCCTATTCCTCAACACTTTACTAGTAGAAATATGTTTTAACGGAGAAAATAAGATTGCAAGGGAGAAAACTAAAGCTTTGGTTTTCTTTGATTAAATGTTTGTTTATCGGAGGAAGGGTGTTCTGGTAAATTGACTATTTGTATATTTTACATTCCTTGCGAAAATTGCTCGACTAATTTAATTACGATTATTTTCTTACAAATGTGAGGGAGTAACAAATGTTTAGCTCATTGCCTGAAAGAGACGCCCAAGAGGCAACTAAGGTAGGCCTATTACTTGGATAGCAAAAATCGAATTAAATGTTTGCTCAGAGGCTCTGATTTAGGCTTGAGGTTATTTTACGAGCCCGAAAATCTTGAGTCTCAGGACCAACGACGGCTTAGATAAAGTCCCTCCGAGAGAACTTATCCTACGGATTTTTCCTTCTTAAAAATTTCATCGACACCGGCCGGTTTTGCACCCATGACCATCGAGATCTCTAGACCACCGAGACTGATATAGTAGTAATAGGTCTATACAAAGGAATTAATTTATGTTTATTGAATTCATAATGTTATGAAATACTTATTTTCCCAAGGAATCCAAAGTTGTGCTGTTAACACCCATGAAAGTCACAGATTCAAGGATGCATGGCACATATTCTATGTGTATATCCTCAGAACATTTTTCGATACTGTACTAATTTTACAGAAGCCGCGTGGTTTCAAAATTATTGCATTAAAGCAAAACCTCAACCTTGAGCGGAACTATCGTCATCAGTTTGTGTACACCGCGTGTTAATTATAACACAATACTTCCCTTTCATCCGTTTCCCTCGCTAAGATTTAATCACACAATTTGAAATTTCGACAGTTTAAAATTTATGTCTCTTTCAGCTTTTGTGTCGATAATAAAATTATAACGCAAATAATTAAAATTTGTTACTTGTTCCAGAGATTTGTTGTCTATTATGATTTTTGATCTTATATGTTAATTCCCACAAAATGCCATTATTTTTGTTTTTTTTCTTTTGATAAATTAAAATTATATTCTTGGCGTATCTGATTTAATTGATGTAAAGAGTACTGCAAATTATTTTCATTTTAATGATATGCGAAACTATACATAAACCATTAAAGAACAAATCAAGAAGAGATACTAGATTGAAGTTTTATAAAACGTTGGAAGTTCCTGCATACTTTATGAGAGTGTAACTTGGGTAATGGCCAAAAAATTACAAAGTAGAAAACCAAAGCGTAGAAATTAACTTCCTTAGAAGAGCAAAAGTCTGCACAAGATTGGATCGGATAAAGAATGAAGATAAAAGAACAGAGTTCAATATATATCCACTGAATGATAAAATCAAGGAAAATAGAGATAAATGGTTTAGACATGTAGAAAGAATGAATGTAACAATATTACCAAAAGCAGCATTTAACTACAAGCCAAGATGTTCAAGGAATGTAGGTGGGCCAGTGAAAAGATGGACAGAACAATTGTGAGGTGGAACAGACAATTTGCATAGTCCGTGAGGTGAAGAAGGAGAAGAAGAAGAAGAAGAAGAAGAAGAAGAAGAAGAAGAAGAAGAAGAAGAAGAAGATTTAATCATTCAAATATTCTACTGTCCCTTTGTCGAATAAACAGAATCTTCTTGCGTTTATTTTCAGTCGGCTCGTGACCCAGCACAGGTTGAGAACAAGTAACCGAGGTTTAAAAAAGATAAATATCACTTGTTCGCTATATTAATCATTTCTCTCTCTCGATAGCATTTTTGAATTGGTCTTGGTTGATGGTTACCTCGTTATTTAAACGCAATCTGGTTTTAATTAGCCGTATTATTGTCGTTCCACCCCTCAGGCTTTCTCAAGGTACAGGTCTCAAGTGGCTCCGCGATTTTTTTTTTCTCCCGCACCTGTTCTAGTATTCATCGGGCTGTTAGGCATAGCTTCCGATAGGTCCTCAGTCTTATTTATTTGAGATGTCTGTCCGCGTGATCCTGCCATTTTAATGGGAACATCCAGATGTTTGTTTTATATATTAATCAGTGTAAATGGTTCTATTTTAATTTGAAATGAAATTGCATTCAATTGTACGTAAATATGAAAAGACAAATAGAGCGAGCACATAGACAATACATTGATGAGCAATAAATTACTGCAGATAGGTATAAACACAATCAACGAGTTAATTAAACAAACTAAATTCCATGTAACATTATTTCAATATTTAATTATGCAGTGTTTTAAGTTAAATTACATAAGGATTTAAGTTACGCTTACATAGGGCTACTAGTTTAACCGTCCATGTTTTATTTTGTACTAGCTAATACCCGGCGTGCACTGTACGCCTAAATAAATGAAAATTAATGTGCTTTTATGTTTAGTTGAGTAAGTAAAATGAAAAATTATTATAAATTTATATTTTTTAGTTATCCCGTGCTGATTATCCGCCGTTGCCCGATATTCTTGACATAAATGAGCTGAAATACGAAAATTAATGTGTTTTATGTTTACTTAAATAAGTAAAAGGAAAATTTTATATCGTAGTTATTTTTAGATACCCCGTGTTGTTTACCCGGCGTTGTCCGGGAATCTACACATTCCGATATTCTTGGCATAAATGAGCTGAAAGACAAAAATTATTGTACTTCTTATGACAAGTTGAATAAGCAAGATGAAAAATAATTGTAAATGTATATAGTAATTATTTTAACATTCCCGGTGTTGATTGCCCGGTGTTGCCTGGGAATCTACTCATCTTGATCTTCTTGGCATAAATGAGGTAAAAGGCAAAATTCGTTATTGTGAGTTATCCGTAAAGAATACCCGCCATGTGTTGCAATGCTCGCACAGGAATCTACGCACTTGTCTCGATCTTCTTGGTATCAATGAAAGACAAAAATGGTTATTGTGAGTTATCCGTATGCTGTCGTGGACTTTTTTTTCTAGAGTTTTTCTGAGATATTAAATTCTGTGTACATTAATTTTGTGTATTTTTTATGGTTAGGCAGCGTAACCCATTCAGCGTCCAAAGAGCTACTTTTATCACGTTTTCCTCTACAAAGGGCGATTTTTAAGAGTGTAGGAGTTGAGTATCACAACTCTTTTATAGCCTATATTCATCCCGGGAATCTCCTGAACATTTTGCAAAAAGTCGCATCACAATCGGATCAACGGTATGGCCGCACATAAAATACGAACAAACAAACAAACAAGCATTCATTTTTATGTATTAGAAAATATTTGTCTATTTTTCACACATAAAGGCAGAACCGAGTGTCAACTAAATCACAATAAATAATTACATTGCAAAAATAGCCAGAAACTTTATGTTGGAGTATCTCATTCCTGATAAATGAGAATTACATCATATTTTATTGTGTTATGAAGCAGTACAGGGCTATTCAGAAAGAACGAACAGACTTCAAACATTTATTTCTTCCAAACTACGAAAAATAGGAACGCAATTCCAAAGTTTCTGGAAAGAGAAATGTTTGAAGTTCCGATCACGGCCGCATTGACGCTGTTGCTTGTCATGTTGACTTTCTGTATCAAAATGGCGACACAATAGGACGTTGGATTGAAAGATGAGGAGCAGAAAAACAACTCAATTACCGGTGTCCTCCCAGGTCACCAGACCTAATCCCATGTGATTTTTATCTGTGGGAATACGTAAAAGACCGTGTTTTTATCCCTCCTATGACTGACACTCTTGAAAATCTGCGACATCGATTATTGTTGAAGCTGCGAATTCGGTAACTAGAGATCAGCTGATTAGTGTGTGGCAAGATATGAGTCACTCTTTTGATATTTATCGCGTAACACATGGTGCTCATATTCAATGCATAAATAGTGAAATTTGAACTTTTCTCTTTCCAGGGAAGTTAGAACTGTGTTTCTATTTTTTTGTAATTTGGAAGAAATAAATGTTTGAAGTCTGTTCCTTCTTTCTGAATAGCCCTATAGTTTCATTGTGTATTCCCAGAGTAAGCATGTGCTAACAAACAATTCGTACCTACAGTTAAAAGTACAACCTTCAAGTGCAGGTATTAGGACTGTAACATTTCCTAAGACTGAACTGCACAACCCCCCCCCCCCAAACATATATCATGACTGGCGTAAAAAAAATAAAATGACAGCCTTTCGTCTTCTCTCATTCGTTACATTTTACTCCGATTAAGATATTAAATACAAAAGTCACCTGGTAAATCACTCGTCCTCAACTAAATCATTAAATTTCCTCAAGTATCTTCCAATATGGAGGCCTTTCAAAACAATATTTCATCCTCTGCATTTTAACTGGTACTGATGCCGTTGTATAAGTTGCACAATGGGGTTAGGTCTGCGGATGTGTTCTCGTTGAGTAGGTCTACATTCTTCGCTTCATTTAAAATTTCTATGTTGAGGACGACTGATTTACCAGGTATACCAATTTTGTATTTAATATCTTATTACATAACCTCAACGGTGCTTTAAAATTAATTTTAAAAGTGTTGAATAGTCCGATTGACAAATTCGAACTATATTTTTAGCTTCTAGGTGTAATATTAAACCTAGATGAAGAAATTAGGTCTTTAGCACTTAGGTGCATCTTTAAAACCCAGATGAAAAAATTGGGTCTTTAGTCTATCGGTGCAATCTTAATACCTACATAAATAAATTATGTCTTTACCATCTCGATGTAGCCTATTTTAACCCATTCACTTCAAACTTAAATATACAAAATTTTCATTGAAATTAGGAAAGTATAGGAAATTGAGTTTTGTCTATTTTCAAATCACTACACCCTATTAAAAATAGTGCATGGACCAAGGCACCAGTTATTCTAGTCATAAATGTTAACTTTAATTAGCATTTTTATTTAAATACTTTTTAGCACTTCTGGTCATTCGCATCGAAATTCAATTCATGGAAGACCCGACGAATCATGTTTACAGGCCTAATATTTCAGGCATAAGGTTCTTAGACGTGCCGCAAATATACGACACAGGACCCTAAGGAAACCACACCCATGATTACTACGTCCCTAAATAACCATCGACCTCGGAGGGAATAAAACTATGGAACTCAGATCAAGAAGCGAGCTTGATAATTACTAGTCCTCCGGAACATGTTAATTCTCAAGGGATATATAACATATTATAGAAATATATTTTCATTCATTGAGCTTTCGTCAAGTTCTGAATTCAGGACCATAAAATTGAAGCCTCCCGAGGGGAATAGGATAAAACTTAGATAAAGAAATTAGAGACTTTTTTTATGGCCAGATCCACATTATGTTACGGCAGTGAGGCCTGGACAATTCGCAGTGTAAATGAACAAAGACTAACTGTGACAGAAATGAAATTTATAAGACGTACTGCAGATTACTCAAGAACAGACCATAAAAGGAATTATGAGATTCTCAAAGAATTACAAACAGAATCAATCGTGGAATATGTACAAAAATATAGAAATAACTGGAAATTTCGCATAAGAAGAATGAGCCGAACAAGAATACCATGTCAAATCTTAAATTACCAGCCACCAGGCAAGACCCTTCAAACGTTGGACTGAGACCGTAACAGGCCTATCACATGCAAGGAAGAAGAAGAAGAAGAAGAGAAGAAGAAATTAGAACATTAGCATTTCGGAGTACTTTTGAAACCTAGATGAAGAAAATTATATATGTACCATTCCAGTGTAATCTTGTAAACTAAATGAAACAAGTCAGTTCCTAAGTATTTCCATGTATTTTTAAAACCCAGATAAAGTAATTATGTAACCTTCAACCCTAGATGAAGAAATTAGGTTTTCAGTCTCTCCGTGTATTCTTAAAATCTAAATGAAGAAATTAAGACTTTATCCACACTTTGAAATCTGAAAAATCAGGAATTTGACCTATCTGTGTTATCTTAAACGTAGATGAGAATGAATTATTAAAATAAAACGTTATCTTTTCACACAAAATAAATAGAATAATCTGTACAATAAAAAATGACAGATTCTGGAAGATAAATCTTAAAATGATAAATCTCATTATCAAGTAAGTACGTATCAGTAAAACTAAATATATGGGCACGCACAGAAATACATTATATAATGAAAATGGACAGCTAATGACAAATGAGTGAACTTTTGAAGAGGTTGCTGAATTCGAATACCTGAGAACAATAATCACAAATAGGAATGAGATGCAGAAATAAATTAAACATAGGCTCAATTCTGTAAATGCATGCTATTATGCAATACAGGGACTCTTGTCGTCCCAACTCCTTTCAAAGAACGTTATACTAAAAATATATAAAACTGTTATTCTACCAGATATATGGATGCGAAACATGGACTCTTACTTTAAGGGAGGAAAGGAGATTACGAGTATTTGAGAATAAAGCTCTTAGGAAACATTTACGACCAAAGAGAAATGAACAGACAGGTGTATAGAGAAGACTACATAACAGTGCACTACATGGTCTTTATAGGAAGCCAGATATAATAAGAACAGCTAAGTCTCGCAGACTGCGATGGGTTGGACATTTGGCACGAATGGGGAATGAAAGACGTGCATGGAAGCTTCATGTAGGAAAACCTGAGGGAAAACGCCCAGTTGGTAGACCAACAATGAGGTGGGAGAATAACATTAACCATGACGTGAGGGAAGTAGATTATACAGGGAATGATTGGAAAACATTAGCTCAGCATAGGGAAGTATGGAGAGCTTATGTCCGCGCGGTCATGAACCTACGGGTTCGATAGTACCAGTGAGTTCACTATACACAATAGGACCATATTGTGCATCAACCGCTAAGCGCCACTTTTAAATAATTGAGATTTTGCTGCCATTTTTTGCACTGGCTCATGAAGTAAGTAACGCACACTTTAAATATAGCCTTATTATTAAATAAAAATGTAAACGCCATCAGTCCTATCAGAGATTCTGTGTTTTGCAATAAACGGCAATGAAACTAGATATTCATAAATATGAACTAAATTTTGTATCATGCAGCTTAGCATCAAATGTTCCTGCTGTTGATGTATAGAGTATTGTTGGTTTGGAGCTACAATAAATAGTGAAGATTGTCAAGTCAGTGTGTTTTTTTTTAATGTTATAATGACATCCAGAGCTCAGAAAATTTTTAGATATGATTTATAAGAATGCCCTGAAAATGGAAAGGCATCTTCTGTCTCACTACAGGTATGTAAGAGTTTTATTTATCATGTGAATCATATATTTTTCGTACATGAAGTCCATATACTCCTATTTTATAAACATGAAGGTTAAAAAATCAGCGCTTGTCAATTCAGAGGTCATTGTAATAGGCAACGGAGTTAGGAGATCCACTGTTCAAGTTAGTAAAATTTGTTCCCCTATTATTTTTTGTGAAACGAAAAGTGAATATTATTTTTCTGAATTTGCTGTATGTTAATTCTAATACATATAAATAGCCATTGTGAATAATTCATATTAAAAACATGAGATAAATTATTATTTATATTATTTACTGTTATTTCACTTATTTTAAATAATGTTAACAGTTGCATAAGCATATTATTAGTCATCTATATGTATTTAAAAACATATTAAACCAGTAGCTCAAAATAAAAATTGATTGTGCAAGTTGATGGATGTCTACTCCAAGGAATAAAAAAATTGATTTCATAAAAACTTTTTTTTATTTCATTTTTTGTGCGTTGTTTTTTTTTTCGTATGTACGGTAATTTTATGAATAAATTGTATTTATTTAGAAAAATTATTAATTTAACACGCACGTTTCATAATATAATATAATATGTATGAAGTATTACAAAACAATATATATATATATATCAATGATCAGTGTATTGTGCATACAAACACTACTAATATTATTTTACATCAAGAGTGTAAACGAATTATCTTGACGCTTGGCTGTTTGTTACATAATAAAATATTCCATACTAACACGCATCAATCGTCTAAACACCCCATTTCGGCGCTTAACTGATTAATGCAGAACGATTATGACATCATTCTCATTATGTCTAAGTGCAGTATTGAATTATTGGCCGTTAAACTAAATTTGCATTGTTTTTACTCATACAGTATGAATCAGTATGTACCTACAATATTATCATATAAGTGATTATCAAGTCTCAGGCAATTAAATAACACTTGCTAGAGTTTAAAATGTAAAAAAAAAAACTTTAAACATAATAGCACATAGCCGATTGATGCATAACGCAGTCCAATTGTAATAATACATATTGCACATGTTAATCCTTGAGAATATCAACACAATTAAAATATCGAGGTATTTTAATCCATCCGTACAATTTTGCCCGAGGGCAGGTCTTTCACTGCAATCGTAGCATTTTCATGCTTTGCAGCTTTACTAGGGAATTATAGGTGTGGTAGCTTCTGTTGCTTTCCACACCGGTTAATGATGATGATGATAATGATAAGGGTGATGGTGATGGCCGGATGATTTTTGAGGACCGTTTGACCCTAAGCTTCCTAGCATTTGTTTACAGGCGAGGAAAAACCCCTAAAAAACCTCACCCACGAGCCTGTCCCGACCGGGAATCGAACCCGTGCCCACTGCGTGACAAGGCAGCACGCTATCTCGAGACCACAGCGGTGGACTAGGTATTTTAATAGACCAACATTTATGATATGACAAACATGTATCCTAGCTGTGCAAACACATTACGTAAAACTATTCACAAATTTATCTTCCTTGCATTATACGGTATTTGCCAATGTATGAATTGGAAGTCCCGCGCCGTAGCCGAGCGGTTAAGATAGGAAGCCTTGGCGCAGAGCTACGGGACTTGCGCTGGTTCGAGTCTCCATCGGGGAAGACATTTTCTCATGGTATTTCGGCCAGTATGGGACCGGTGCCCACCCAACATCGCGAGGCAATTGGATAGCTACAATAAGTAGCGGCTCCAGGTTGAGGAACCAGCTATAACGGCTGGGGGACTCGACATGCTAACCACATGTCACCCCTACACTGGCTGTTGATCATCTACCTCTGTGATTGGCACATGTGGATGTGAAGAGCCAGCAGCCGGCTGGTAAAAGGGCAGCCGCTGAAAAGTGCAAAGACCCTCAATCGGATGTATTGGAAGATGCTTACTTAGCTCTGGTTCAATCGATAACATTGGTCAACATGATTTTTGTCTCATGAGTACCAATAGTTGTATTTAATGTAGTTTTTATCGTTTTAAAATATGTATTCGGAATTTCTCCATCACCCACAGTTCTTTTTTATTTCAATTTCAATTAATGGATTTAAATAATTATTTTTTTAATAAACGTTCTTTCGTCCATTTGTCCATTGTAAAATAAAACCAAATGAGCTAACTCAAATGGTTTCAGCTATGCAAAAGAGATATCAAGGCAAATGGAATCCTAATATGCTGGTCGATTATTGACGGACCATTAAGAGGGATGCTCCACAGGCGAAATATAACAGAAAATAGTCATTTCTTACTTTCTCGGTGAGTCCGCATGTTCGAATATTGTGTAGTTACGAATGTAGATAATATTAGAGTGTTGGAAATTATAAATTCCTGTCTCTGGAAACCTTGCGTGATGGAAAAAACCGATATTATACTTGAATTCAGGAGCAAAAATAAGAATCATATATTCTTCTTTCTGAGACAAAAAAAAAGTTTATTTTTTGTTGCTCAGTGTAATTCACTACAGAATATTAGGTTGGGATGGAATTATAACTTTATCCTTTTTTCCTCAAAATGTATAGCAAAAACGAATTATAAAAATCTGCTTGCACCTACCTTTAAATTACACTACATATTTAATTTACATTGAATTCGGCGTGCCAGGTACTGAACAGAATGTTTAGCATAAATTACTTATTTCCATAAAAACAATAACGAATTTAAAGAGAACAATACAACTTTTTAGAGCACTATAAAAATACCACTTCCTTGCTACATGTAACTAAATTCTACACAACAGCTGAATTTAAACATTAGGAGATACCTAGGACCCAAATTATACAATGAATTAATTATATCCAATCCAGAGCTAAACGCATATATATATACCTTATCCGCTCTTAGTGTGTTCCTAACATAAACAAACACCAATTGTATTGGTCCACCATTCACGCTATAATTAATGTCACATTGACAGGGAGAACGTGTGAAGTATATAAGAAATGTGATCATTGAATGAGGTAGATTACGAGAAAGCTGGTGAGATTTTTCATTGAACTTGTGGAATACATTTAAAATAACTGTTTTTGACCACTAATCAAAGGTTTGCCAGACTTGTGCTTTAAAAATTTAGATGGCGACACAGCAATACAAGACTCAACACTTTCAGCCATTTTGTTGCAATCAGAATCGACCGAAGCATGACTCTAATGCATCATCCATATGTAATAAACTATTTTAAGTTGTAATTATTGATTGGGTATATTTTAGAATATTTTCTATGTTTTGAATATCATTATTTTTATTCACGAAGAATAACAAATGCATTTAGAGGAAATATTTTTAATTTAATGAAGGGAATACTTTTTCGCGTAATTATTGCTTCTACATCGTACGTCGGTGTCCATTACCAATGAAAAGCGAGCAGGCCACTTGGTTTTGTTTTGATGAGGATCACTTTAAGAGCGGATAGCCTTTAGTTTTGAGAATTCAATCAAATTGATTATCTTCTTCATCCAGGGATAAAGCCTGATGGCAAGTTCCGGTTTCATTAAAGCTAGAATTGTTAAAATTGTTCAGACCATCTTCTGTGTGGGTGTCCAACATTTCTCCTTCCGTGTAGTTTATAACTTAACAATCATTTTGGGTATTTCTTCTGGCATTCTATCAAAATGTTCTTTCCAGGCATTCCTATATTTAATTATTCGATCTGTAAGTTTGGAAATATTTAGTTCCTTTCTTATATCATCATTTCTTTACTTATCCAACAGAGTATATCCTGTTATATTTCTTAAAATCTCATTTCAATTGCTTCAAATCTTTGTCCTTGTCTTTTAGTGATCGTCCAACATTCTGATCCATAGATTTACATTAATACAGGAACAGCTATTACTTTATAAAATTTAATTTTTGTTTATTTTCTTGTGTTTTTAAGGGTTCTTTTAATAGTGCCACACATTAGATTAAATTAATTAATTTTATCATTAATATCTTCAATTTCAACATATGATAAATTGATTGTTTTAATTAATTAGTTAAATTATATAAATTATTTAATTTAAAATTGTAAATAATTAGTTACCTATTTTGGTTTATATTATTTCTTCCTAATGTATTTAATATTTTTCTTCCGTTCGGTATCAATATATATTATTATTATTTTGTTTATATATTTCTCTACTGCATTAATTCTTTGTGTATGTTAAAGTAAGTTTGATATTTTCAAAATATTCACCTAAATTTACTTTGCCGTGTGTTATTACTTAATGTATTTAATTACTTTCTTCAGTTTGGTATTAATCTATTATATAATGTTTTGTTTGTATCATTCTCATTTGCATTAATTCGTTATGTGTCACTCTGAGTTTTATGTTTTGAAACTTTCTCCTAAATACGAGTATGTTTTGTTTTATATTATTTCTTAATGTTTTCAATTATCTTCTACAGTCTGATATTAATGTATTCTACATTGTTTTGTCCACTTTATTTCCCCTTGTATTATTTCTTATTTTACGTGCAAGAATTTATTTTACATGTTGAAACTGACTCCTAAATGTATAATTTTGTTTTATCTCTTCCTTTAACTAAAACATGGTAAAGTATGTATTGTATATGTATTATTTCTGTAACTGAAATGCACCCGAGCACGAGCTCTTGCTCATTTGAGTGTCAATAGTGTGTACAACATTTATTTGCGAATACAATTTATTCTTGTTCTTATACTTAAAAATGTATATATATAATTTAAATTTTTTTCACATTTTTTAACATTGCCCAGATATTTTCTGAACAAAATAATGAAATAAAAGTATATATATATATATATATATATATATATATATATATGTGTGTGTGTATGTGTGTGTGTGTGTGTGTGTGTGTGTGTGTGTGTATACTGTATAAAACTCACTGGCAGTATCGAACCCGTATGTTCATGGTCATGCGGACATAAAGCTTTCCATAAATCCCTATCCTAAGGGGAAAAATTAATGTTTGCCCTGGGATGCCTAGGTGGCAAGGTAGGTATCGCATTAATATACAGAATTAGAAGTTCCTGTTTCAAATCCCCGTTCTCCATTAATTTTTCTTTGTATGTCATATATATGACATAAAAATAAACGCCTGAACCGATTTAAAACCGAGACCTCTAACTTTGTACGTTACTGAGCTACCAATTACTCCACTCACACTCACACTCACACTCACTCACACACACACACATCCATATAATTAAGCATAGAACAGTTAGTGAATGATCGAAGAAGTATACATTTTTGGAGGGTAGAATTGAAATTATAATAGATAGAATAATAATCATCGTTAATTACTTCCACATCATTTCAAATCTGTCTAATCATTCTTGTTCTGTGTTATAATCTGAACGTAACATTTGGAAACTCGTACTAATGATTGAGCGCATATACGTGAGAACTGAATTTTTAAATTTAATCTAGTTCATGAAAATTAATTATAATAAACCGAAAATATGATGAATCAGAAATATGTAGCCTAAGGTCGAAGCCTAACCATAACTCCAAGAAATTAGCTTCGCAACTGTTTTTTTAGCAGGTTTGTTTTGTTTATCTGCGGTTTTTATATAATTAACTTATTGGAACTAGTTGGATTGAAACCATCAGTATTGCGGGAATCCTGCCGCTAGATTTCCCCACACTGAAATAATCAATGGACTAAATATTGTTCATAGCGCAAGTGCATATAAAAGAGGGGAAGTCCCAATGACCTAGCTGTTTTAGTGAGTGATAAGAAACGATCTGTTTAAGTGTTTTTTTAGTGAGTGATAAGAAGGGATCTGATTAGGTATTTGTTCTGTGTGCCAAATTATTAATTTAATCAGTTTATTATCTTATTAATGGCAATATGAATATCAGTGAATCAATAAAACCTCTAGTTATATTCGTTCTTGGGAGGCCGGGAGCTGGCAAAGGCACTGTGAGCAAGAGCATTCAAGAGGAATTTGGTTTTCTTCATCTATCGGTTGGGCAGGTGCTGCGAGATGAACGTAAGAACCAAGACTCGCCATACAAAGCTAGTATTGATGAACATTTTAGAGATGGATTGATGATTCCAGCGGAAATTACTTATGATTTGCTGGATAAAATCATTCTTAATTCAAAGTTGAACAGATTTGTTCTGGATGGATTTCCGGGAGATATGGATAGTCTTGAATACTGGAAGAAAAATGATTTGTCTCAGAAGATGGAGTTACGCTTTGTACTCTTTGTAGATTGTCCGGAGGAGATCTGTTCACAGAGGATTCTAGCAAGGGGTGCCGCTGGCAGTGGAAGAGACGACGATGCAGCCTCCAAGTTGAAAACCCGCTTTCAACTTTTTGAAAGAGTTTCATTACCTGTGATACAGTATTTTGAAAAACATTTGTATGGTGAACAAAGTAGATTCAAGTGGAACAAAAGAAGAGACTTACAGTCAAGTAAAACCTTTTTTCAATAATATTTTGTAAGTTATAACATTTTTATGTAATGTTGTTATCCCGAGAAGAATAATATAATCCAAAATAATTTAGATATTTACAGATAACCACCTAAGTTTATTAAATTGTGAATGATTAACATTAAAAAATATATATATATAATTTCGCTTCACATCACCCTTTCTAAACAAAATTGATTAGACTGTGTTATTACCGTTGTGTAAATGTATATGTGTTAAATAAATAAACTTATTTACAATTATAATTACTTCTATCATAAATTAATTAGGTTTAATTCATACAGAATTTAATGTTATAATTATGTAAACACTGCTGAAATATATTCTTCAAGTTAACTAGACGAGAACAATCAGTTGTATTTTGAGGTAAACTTATTTAAGAATTAAACTAAGAAAAATAAACTATGTATTAGAGTAATTTTATAAATGCATTCATAATACATATCTATATATTTTCATAAACACTACACATGTTCAATTAGAAAATATTCCAAAACTAAGATGTTCAATCCAATGGAGGTCCACGCTTTAAAAGATCCAACACTTAATAGAATGCAGACCGGTTCTAAAATGACCACTTTAAAAAAAGTCGAGAATTATTAATAAGAAATATGAAGTATGCTTAAATCAGTTTTTAAATCCTGTTTCACTTTAAAGCTAATCATCATCCCGTGGGAAGAAATTACCTTATATAATATTGATATTGGTCTATATCTGTTGCATCCTTGAATAATAATTATTACGTACCAAACTTGTTGATTCTGTGCGCATTTTCTTCTCAGAGGCTTGACCACATATTAATTGCATCAGTAATCATTTTGAATATTCTATAAACCGCCATACAGCCTATTTACATGGTTCTAAACAACAGATCTCTACATCTGAGATCGGAAACTCCATTGTTTTGCATTGACGACCAATCAACACTAATAAACGCACACATTCCAACTTTCAGGAGGGAATTTAGCATTTCTCCTTCCTCTTGCTGGTCAACCTCAGACAGAAGTCGTATATTCTACGAACTGCGTAATTTCTTCATCAAAATTGTCATATCATGAATCCCATACTAAGTCAATACTAATAAAATTCATATCAAATTCTGTGGAGGTGAATAGTCATAAGTTAAAAATTAAAAAGTACTTGTTGGCAGGTGCTGTCTTCCTCAATTTGTTAAAATGATGTAGACCTATGTAAATATTATTAACTGGAGGCCTTTCGGAAGTTTACTTCTATCATCAGCAGGATAAGTATGCGCTAAGACACTGCAGACGTTAAACGTGCTGATGCATTCTGAATGAGAACACAACCCAAACATACAATCTCTTATATGAGATAGGCCTACTTAAAAACCAGTCACTTCCTACTGAAGACGCATCAGGACCTGCAACGTCTACAGCGTCTTAACTACTAGTAGTGCATACTCATCCTACTGATGATGGAAGTTGACTTCCGAAAGGCCTTTAAATACACAATTTTAACAAAGTTGAGGACGACGGCACCTGTCAACAGGTACATTTTAATTTGTAATTTTTATCTTAAACCCACACTAAGCGGCTTTTTTCTTAGTTGTATGAAGGGAATCCCATAATTCCTGAATTTGTTGCCTCCGATCATGGCTGTCTGCCTCCCGTAACCTTTAATTAACTATGTTTCTCCATAGGGTTTAGTAGTTACATTTTGGAAAAGAAAAAAAAAGGTGGAATAAGCTAAGTCACTAGATTGAAAACAAAATTGTTATGCGTGACATATTTTGGGTTTTCTCTGACTGTCAAACAATGTGACAAAACATCAGAAGAAATACAATGTTTCTATCCAATCCGTGAGCACTAAATATGGCATCGTGATAGAAGTTGAATGTTTATTAAATGTTGAAAACTAAAAATTGTATGGCATTGTGTAGATTCGAATTATACATTAAAAAGTGTATTGCCTACTGATGTTTTGTTATATGATTCTTAATGATCACCTCTCTTAGCTATTTAGCTCACGGGGGCTGATTTTATGCTGACGATAAGAAATCCGACTGTACACGAGCAACTTCCTCTCCGGTTCACGTGTATATATTAATGTATGTGAGTCGTTCACTGCAAACTCCAGATCTGCACGTTGAGCATTGTATTACAACACTTTGAATTTCGTGAATGATAGGAGTAGAGATTGTTTCTAAAGAGAAGCATAAGTTTATTCACCTGCGAACCAATAAAATTTATTTGAATATTTCAACTATTCCAACGTTATTTCAAACAAATTTGACATAATTCAAACAAAAAGCAATGTATTCTTGAGTCTTTTTTCCTTGAATTCGTCACCTTGGAGGAAATCTTTCTGTCAAGATTAATTCTCATTAAACATGGTTACAAACAAGTGTCCCTTTTGCCAAAACTACATTACTGCTTATTACACTTTTTACACACTGACATTTTTACACCAGGCACAGTTTTACAAATTAGACATTCTGACATTTCCAATTTGTGGACCTTCTTAATTAGTGGATTAACATTCGTAGACCAATTTATGTCAGGGGTTTCTAGATTGGACTTTTATCTATTTGTTTTTCATATGGACCTTTTCTCTGGAAATTTGCATATGCTTCAAAGTTTTACATTTATCTTTATTATGTACAAATGTTAATAATATGTGTACAGAGTAACTCCATATTTAAAACATTAAATCAAGATGATTTTGTAACAAAATGTAATTCAACGTAATAAAATATTGTGAAACAAATTGTCGTTTATTGATTATTTATAATTATGAGATATAAGACATTTCAGGAGCAATTTTATAACCTGATTAATAATTGGGCATAAGCGGTTTGTGCAACGATCTAGACCTTACACTCTGATTCAACCATACAGTTACGTAACAAGACAAATCAAGCTATAAGAAACGCCAAACTTAGACATGTATACAACCTAACAGATACCAATACTTCAGAAATCTGGAAAAACTTGAATAGAATGGGAATTGGGAGAAAAGACACACAGGTAGACAAATTACCTGTTTCCCTGGACACACTCAATAATCACTTCACAGGTATAACTACTACTCCAAAGGATAAAGAACAAACAATAAATGAATTATCACTGACAAATCAACCCGACAGAGAACATTTCCACTTCTCATATGTTACAGACTACGACGTAAAGAAAACCATCATGCGAATAAAAACCAAAGCAGAAGGAAGTGACCGTATAAATATTACTTTACTGAATAAAATAATCGAAGCTATACTACCTACTATAACTCATATTTTTAACTCCTCACTACAAACTTCTACATATCCCTCATTGTGGAAACAAGCCCTCGTACGTCCACTGCCTAAAGTTAAAACGCCCTCAACCCCGAACGACTTTCGACCCATTAGCATTTTACCTACTCTTTCAAAAGCTCTGGAACGATTAGTCCATAAACAACTGACTGAATACCTAAATGATTACAACCTTCTAGATCAATTTCAGTCAGGCTTCAGGACAGGACACAATACAAATACTGCTCTACTAAATATTTGCGAAGACATACGCGAAGCTGCTGATAATCGAAAACTTACCATTCTTACATTACTGGACTTTAGTAAAGCATTCGACACGGTAGACTTGGACTTATTGTTGCATAAACTTAAAAACATCTTACTCTCTGATAGTGCCACGAAATGGTTCAATTCCTACCTTCATGAGCGCCAGCAATCTGTTATAGGAAATCATACATTATGTTCTTCTTGGTCCTTCCGTAAAGCTGGGGTTCCACAGGGTTCGGTACTTGGACCTTTGCTTTTTTCAATCTACATAAATGACATATCTAACTCCCTAAAGCATTGCAAACATAATTTATTTGCAGACGACATGCAAATCTACATCCACACAGACAAATATTCACTAAATGACGCTGTTGCCAAAATTAACGAGGATCTTGACTCACTAATGACTTGGACAGTTAAATATGGACTGCAATTAAATCCTACAAAGTCACAATCAATCATTATGGGTCATCAGAGACTATTATCTACAATTAACCTAAACACAGTTTCGCATGTGTCACTAAACGGAGTTCAAATCCCTTATAGTGAGACAGTAAAAAATCTAGGAGTATTTATTGACATAAACTTAAATTGGAATACACAAATAAACCATACATGCAAAACAGTCTTCTCAATAATACATTCATTAAATCGTGTACGAAATTGTTTGCCATTCGCCCTTAGGAAAATGTTAGTAGAAACACTTGCAATGCCCCATTTTGATTATTGTGACACTCTTTTTACAGACTTAAATATTATTTCCACTCAAAGACTTCAACGTGTTCATAATTCTTGCGCACGTTTTATTTGTGGTATTCGCAAATTTGACCATGTTACACCGTCACTGGAACAATTATCGTGGTTTCGTCTAAGAGATCGTAGTAGAACTGTCCATTCCCTATCCCTTCTCTATAAAATACTTCACACAGCATCGCCTAATTATTTATCACGCCGCTTCATCAGACTATCCGACACACATAATCTTGACACTCGATCCCATCAGCACATTGTCCTTTATATCCCGCCTCATCACACTGTATATTATTCATTATCTTTTACGGTGTCACTTACCAAAACATGGAATTCCCTTCCACCCTATGTCAGAGACTGTCAAACTATAACATCCTTCAAAAACAAACTAAAGAATTATTTAATAACAAACTGACTTATACACCTCACTGATAGTATTCTTTTAGCAATATTAATATATTTAATTATTTATGTAAATAATATTAAGAATAACAAATATTTTTACTTGTTTTGTTTTAAATATTGTATAATCGTAAAATTAGTTTTCTATATCTCATTATTTTCCTTTGTTTTTTATATACACTAGACAGGGGCAATTTAATATGCCTTGCTTGCATACATTTTATTATTAGTTTTAGTCTTAATTTTAACTAATATTAACTGGTTGTATTATAGATCGTAATATGTATATTAGATATTATCTTTTGATCAAATTTTTACTTAGTGTTTAATATTAGAGTTAATTAAGATTGTTATATTCTTATGTAATATATGTTTGTCCTGGTGAGTGGAAGAGAAGGCCACATGGCAACTCCACCAGGCTAAATAAATCTAATCTAATCTAATCTAATCTAATCTAATCTAATCTAATCTAATCTAATCTAAATCCAACTGTACAACGAACCAAACATCATGTTAGTCGTACTGCCAATCTACAGGGTGTCAGTTCTCGCTATAAATAAATAAATATTACTAATAAAATTAGGAATATATGGGTTAATAAGCATAACTAAATTATCTTTGTTAAAACACTCCCGGTAGGGAGCACCCAACTCCCACACCGGGTATATATAGAGAGAACAATACTAGGAAATAATTATAATCGCAGTTTATTAATTAAATAATCATTTATAAAAAATGTATTGTATATTCAAGTTGTATTACGTTATCCTAACACTTTACATCAATTGCTAACACATATAATTTAATTAACTTAATTGGGTTTACAGAGAGACTACTTATAAAAAAGTTGAAAACAGTTTACGTATAATAATTACAAAAAATGGGGTTTTCTTAAAATAAATTCCGTTAATTTATGAATGATATGAGAGACAAAATTTTCACTCAAAAAATATAGGTATCCATTATATTAGAGAATTGTCACTTTTCAGGAAAATATTAGATTTAAACCAGTCTTAAACCTACTTTTAAATATTGATTTTGTTATTTTGTAATATGATAGATGTGAAAAACCTAATTAACTTTAAGTTGACTTAGTTGTATAGTCTTAAACTACTTTACTGTATATTGGTTTTTTTAGGATTATTTTAAAGCAAAAGTCTAATAATTTTACTACATCTCTAATTCATGGATGAGAAAGATAGGGAGAATGATTTATGCTTGATTTGTATGTATGTATGTGTGTATGTATTGGGAATTGGAAGTAGACCCGAACGCCCAAACACGGTCATGTAAATGCATGTATTGGGGCATTCCGTACAAAGAGTACGACGCGAAACTTCAGTAACACCAAATTTGTTCAAAATTTTAAATATAACTCTTTATGTAATTCTTGTACAAAATTACATGGATAGTTATGGATAGTTGAAATAGTATTATTAAAACGCGCACACATATTTACAATTTATTTTCTGGTCATAACAACAATCACAAAAAATGACATTGTTATAGGTCTCGGCACGAACGAAGACGCGTCAAGGCGGGTCCGGCGCATCACGAAAGTACAAACCCTGCCTCGTTTAACGTACGATACTAGTTGCAGGCGATTGGCTCTCTGAAAGCATTACGATGTATATGTGCAGAAATCAACTTATGAAAGAGGACTTATGAAAGAGGATATTAAAACACTACATTTCAGGGAAGCTGTTAAAATTGGATTTGAAGATAATTAAGGATATATTTTTAAAAATACCATTACATAAAACTTCACAATGAAATTCACATATATCACATACAACATTTTACAAAGCATTTTCATTACGTTGTAAAATGCTCTTCATGAAATCTCTAGAAATCAAGACGTATTAAACTAAAATAGCTCACCGCGCAAAAGGAGGTGGAGTGATTTCTTCGTACGATATGCCGCCGCGCCATCATTGCTGCTAGTCACTGGGAGGTATGTGTACGTTGGGTGGTCTGTTGCACTCGACTTTCAATCGACAGTTCCAATTCTTATTTATTTAATATTTTACCGGACTTTAAGGGATCCAATCGTGAAAACGGTTGTAATCTAAGAATTTTTTTTATCTTGCCGTAAAAAATTAAACACAATAAAAAATATTGAGTTTTAAAATATTAAGGTTTATTTATTCTACTGTAAATTGAAACATAAACTCGAAGTAAAAATCCACAAAAAACTCAAAACTGCCTTCAAATATAAAAACATAATTTCATTGGCACAGTTACGATTAAGCATGTGATATTTAATAACATTTTAACTATAAATTACACGTTGACCCCCATTATAGTCATCATCATCATCATCATCATCATCATCAACAATCACGGATTAAGCCCGTGTGGCTTGTTCCGGTCTCATAGATTCTCATTCAAAAGTTGGATCCATCTCTTCTTCGGTTTACCAACATTCCTGCGTCCTTTCGGTTTGTATTTAAGTATAATTTTGAGAGTGCAGTCATCTTCCATTCTTTGAACATGTTCTTTCCATTTTTTTCTAGATTATTTTATTCTATCTAAGAGTTTAAAGATATTTAGCTCATTTCTAATATCTTCACTTCTTCTCTTATCTAGAAGTTTGCAACCAGCCACACTTCTCAGAATTCTCATTTCAGCTGCTTCTATGATCTTCTCTTCTCTTTTAGTTAAAACCCAAAATTCACTACCATACAATAGTAAGGGGACTGCCACTACTTTATAAAATTTTAGTTTTGTCTCTTTTCTTGTGCTTTTAAATGTCCTTTTGATTGTCCCACATATATAACTAAATTTATTAAGTTTGTTAAATAGATCATTTTTAAAGTAGATTTCATAACCCAGGCATTTAAAATGGTTCACTTGTTCAATGGGTTTCCCCTCCAAGAATTATTTTAGCTCTTACGGTATCTGATCCCTTAAAAGCTAGGATTTTCGTTTTACTTATTGATACTTTGAAATTATATTTCTGTATAATGTTATATAACTGAAAGAGCGATTTCTGTAGACCATCTTCTGAACTAGATATTAGAACTTGGTCGTCTGCAAAAAGTAAGGTATCTAACATCTTATTTCTTATTTTGAAATGTGAGTCCAAATTTATCTGCCAATTATACATGATATCGTCAATATAAATATTAAAAAGGGAGGATGAAAGTGGACATCCCTGTCTTACACCTCTATTTATTGTTTGCTATTATATTGTTTTTATTTTTTCCTCCAGTTTCTATTGTTATTTTATTTTCTACATATAGACTTTTTATCGCAGTTATTAGGTGCCGAAGTACTCCTTTCTCTTTCATTATATTCCACAATTTATTTCTGTTAACTTTGTCAAATGCCTTTTCAAGATCTATAAATGCCATAAAAGTTGGTAGATTATATTCTCTATGTTTCTCAATTATTTGATTGATAGTGAAAATGCAATCTGAACAGGATCTGCCTTTCCTGAATCCATTCTGGGCTTCTAGAATAATACTTTCCATAATTACATTTAAACGATTTTTCAATATAGTTGTATACATTTTATAACAGGTACCCAAGATATTTATGCCTCTGTAATTTTCACAATCATGACGATCTCCTTTTTTATAAATAGGATATATTTTGGCCGTCTTCCATTCTTCTGGGATATGACCAGTCTTCCAGCATATATTCAATAAATCTAAGATACGTTGTTTTAGTTGAATAGAGCCATATTTTATTAGTTCATTATTAATATTATCAATGCCAGGAGTTTTTTTTTTGTTTTTACAATGATTGATGACAGTTATTAATTCTTCGAAAGAAATTGGATCTATATTCTCGTCAATTAATGGTAAGTTTATTTCCTCATCATCTGATTGTTCTGTCCATAGACGTTTGAAATAAGATATCCATTTATCCTCAGAAATTATGTTCAATTTGAGTTGATCTTTTTCCTGATTATTAATATGTTTTAGAATCTTGTAGGCTTTATCTTGTCGTCCATGTAAATCATGTTCCAGGTCACTAATATATTTTTCCCATGAACTCCTTTTAATTTTTCTAATTTCTCTTCGAGCAAGGGCATTTCTTTGTTTGTTTTCAATCAGGTTTTCATCTGTTCTCATATTCAAGTATCTCAAGTATGCATATTTTTTTTCCTTGACCAGTTTTGCTATTTCATCGTTCCAAATTTTTAATATTTTATTATTATATCTTTTATTTCTAGTACCAAGTGATTCTGAAGCAGCCTGTATTATATTATCTTTTAATTCTTCCCATTCTGTATTAATATTTCTACTTATAGCATTTTGTTTTATATATAGATCTAGTCGTTGTTGATATAAATTTCTAATCGATTCATCTTGAAGTAGGTGCACTTTAAAAGTTTCTTCATTTGTTTTGTTTGCCGTATTAATTTTACTTCTTTTCTACTTAGCTGGTATTGCTAATTTAGTAATTAGAAGGTAATGGTCAGAACCAATATCACATCCTCTAAATACTCTTGTATCAAGCACTAACTTATTTTTCATTGACTATAGTGTAGTCTATTATGCTTCTTTGTCCTCTTGCTGACCAAGTGTATTTATGTATATCTCGATGTGGAAAAAAGGTGTTTGTAGTTCTTAAATTATAGTTAAACCATTAATAATAACTAGCTCAAATAAAGCCATTTAACTATTTATTATTGTGACATATTGAAAAAATCCGGGAATTCACATTACAAAATCCCCAATAGTGTATGGAATAACCCCCTTTGCCTATCTTTATTTTTTTTAAATATGTCAATAAATTTCACTGCTACTACCACCTACTTAACTGTAACTATAAAAGCGCCTGGAGTAGAATTCTTCTAAGGGTAACAGTTCATAAGCGTGTAAAAATACTGTATTTAACGTTTCTCCTCAATATTTCAGGCAATTAGTAGCTCATTTCACAACTAGGGATTGCTCAGAGGCCTGTTTTTATATTTCAGGCTTCAGGTTATTTCACGTGCCGTAAATGGTATGGGACAGGATCCACGGATTTACTTCCTTTCGGGAAAGAAGCCACACTCACGATTTTTAATCCCTTAAGTAGGCCTATTCATTTACCTCAGCCGGGATAGAGCCCTAAATCAGAGGCGAGCACTGTAACAGGAGTATAATTAGAGATATCTACAATAATAATAGACAAGCAATTGAAAGGAAATAAACATTTGCACATAATTCTGACATTTAGTTACAAATGTATACAAATGTATACTAGCTAATACCCGGCGTGCTCTGCTACGCCTAAATAAATGAAAATTAATCTGATTTTGTGTTCAGTTGAATAAGAAAAGGAAAAATAACTATAAATTTATATTTTTTAGATAACCTGTGCTCATTACCCGGCATTGTCCAAGAATCTACTTATCCCGACCTTCTTGACATAAATGAGCTGAAGTAGGAAAATTAATATGTTTTATGTTTAGTCAAATAAGTAAAACGAAAAATGTATATCGTAATTATTTTTAGATACCCCGTGCTGTTTACCTGGCGTTGTCCAGGAATCTACTCATCCCGATCTTCTTGGCATAAATGAGCTGAAAGACAAAAAATAATGTACTTCTAATGATTAGTTAAATAAGTAAAATTAAAAATAATTATAAATGTATATCGTAATTATTTTAAGATACCTCGTGCTGATTACCCGGTGTTGCCCGGGAATGTACTCATCTCGATGTTCTTGGCATAAATGAGCTAAAAGACAAAACTCGTTATTGTGAGTTATCCGTAAAAGAATACCCGCCATGTGCTGCTATACTTGCACAGGCATCTACGTACTTGTCTCTTATCTTTTTGGCATCAATGAAAGACAAAAATGGTTATTGTGAGTTATCCGTAAGAGATAAATATATGCTGTCGCGAACTTTTTTGAGAGTTTTTTAAGATATTAAATTCTGTGTACATTAATTTTGTGTATTTGTTATGGGTTAGGCAGCGTAAGTCATTTAAGCGTCCAAAGAGCTACTTTTTTCACTACAAAGGGCGATTTCTAAGAGTGTAGGATTTGAGTATTACAATTCTCGTATAGCCTATATTCATCCCGGGAATCTCTTGAACATTTTGCATAAAGCCCCATCACAATCGGATCAACGGTATGGCAGCGCATGAAGTAGGCCTACTTACAATCAAACAAACATTCATTTTTATATATTAGATTAGATGGCGTTACACTCAAGTTTGGAAAGACGAGTTTTGTAGATTTTAAAAGTTATTTTAAACCAAGTTTCAGTTTAGTACAAAGAAGGTTGATAGTTATAAAATTGTACCTGAGATCTCAGTCGACCTCTATCAGTAGCTGAAGATGGAACATATTTCCAAAGGCCTTTTACCAAGTCTTCTTTATATGGAGTTTTAGCTGCGGTCGACTGAGATGTCATTTTATCATTTTTGTTTTTAGTATATCACAGTAATACATTTAAGTTGCTTTTCGTATAAAATAAACAAGTTAGTCAATCATTTGTATTAAATTAAACACAAGCCAGTGATTAAAATCACAGAGTTGCCTTTCCATTTTATGACTTCTGTAATAATTAGAAAAAACCTCATCTCGTGTCCACTCAGGATCAGGTCGAGGGATGAGATGTGATGAAACCCCTTACATTGGATCCCGGACGACCACGCCTGACGCACAATCAACAATCAATGAAATAAAATTAAACGAAATGAATGAATATGGAGAAATTATGGAATGAAATTTGTGGCAGAGGAAACCTGGAGAACTCTGTGAAAAACTTGCCCAGAGTCCGTTTCGTTCACCACGAAACTCGCGTGGAATGTCCGAGATACGAACTGGAAATCCCAGCGATGAGAGGCGCTAAGGCGACGCCTTACACTAATTAGTCTTACTTCATTAATATTCTTAAACCTCGTTTGTTTTCATTTCTCTCACCATCATTCATTGCAGTGTTTTTTAATGAACTGAAGAGCTTCAACTTTGAAGTTAAAAACTCACATGTAATAAAGTTACATTACTTTACGCTTCCTTATAACTTCCTTCCTGTAAACAGAGCAATTACTGGAAACAATCTTCACAAGTACGTCTTATGCAGAGAGATTAGAGCCACGACCGACAAGTTTAAAAGGAAAATATTTTATTTATTTGCCAGAACTTGTAGTTTCGCCGTTTTACTTTTTAGGGCGGGTTGCATGGGATAGTGAAGTGCATTCTTAAACCTCCCCTATCTAAAACCTAACCTCAACCTGCCCGTGGTGCAACCTGCTTATAACAGATGAGGCTCTAGGGACCGAGTACAGGTGGTATAACCATAACATCACTTGGAGAATAAATGCTGCATGGATGGAAGCCCCATCACTTTACCATTCGGGCTAGCAACCCGTCGCGTCGGGTAGTACTTTAGAGTTGCTTTCAGTTTTCACAACAAGCCTCGGATGGACTGGAGGGATAAATCTGTCGACGAAAAAGGCAAGAAAAAGAATAACTCTTGGAAAAAGGAAAACATTTTGAAAATAGCAACTTGGAATGTACAGGGTAAATCCCACAAAGAGGACCAATTAGACGATATATTAGTAGTAGCGATTAATATGTAAGGAGACATATAAACTAAGATACAACTCTAATATGCATGGAGCTGAAACTAAAATGTTCCGAAATATATTAAATTGTTATTAAAATTAAATAAATCCATAAAAAAATGAAAATAGAATATATTACTAATATCGCTATAAAATATGTATGTGGAAAAGTAAAAATACCCAGGTAAAAATTCCACCTACATTTGTCTAGAATAAAATACTGTAAAACGCTACCTGCTATACAAGTGACAAATAAAGAGGTATTGTCAGAACTCTACCTACTACACAACTTACAAATAATATAGGAACACAAAAAGGGTATTGTCAAAATATTTCAAATTAGCAGTCTATACAACTAATAAGAAAAGATAACATTAGTTAGCTATTAAAAATATTAAAAATCTATTGACCAATTCTTAGAAACCAATTAACGCTACTAAGGAATTCCAAGAAACGATGATAAAGAATTACTACCTGCCTAGTACAGACAACAAAAGACATTCATTCACCTCTAGAAAAGATAATCTCTTAACATTGACAGTTTACAAAGAAACTGATAAACATTTTTCTATTAAATATCAAAGAACCAATTTACCCAGTTCTTAGAAATGTTATACATACTAGTAAATAATATTATAAAACATAAATATATTCAATTGTAAGGAATGGATTCGAGAAAAGTGGGAGGAGCCACCGCCTTTATAAGCGAGAACTTATATCAAAATACTAACTATCACTCTCAGTGATCTATCACTCTCAGTGACTCTGTGTTCAGTGTTGGAACATCGTAGACCTGCAGACCGCGATCTCCGATTCAGTTTAAATATTAGATACGTCCGAGAAATAGTTAAATTTAAAGTTATAGTCCGTTAAACATTTGGACTTTAAAAATATTGACTCGAGCACGTGGACCTCTAAGTATTTCATCGACTCCACCCTTAGATAAAACTTGTAACTGTATTAACAAACGTGTATTTCTCCGAAAATAAAGAGTTCTTGGATTCGTTAAAATTGAGTGTACATTTATACGTTGTTCTTTTGCTTATAAAGAGTTCATAACCCTGAGATCTCTTGCCTACCATTGAGCTCCGGTACATAGGGCAAAAAATTAATTTCAATAGCAGTTATATCTGAAACAAAAAAAGAAACAAAGAGGACCAAGAGAAACATTCAATTACGTACAACATTACACAGTGGAGTTAGGAGTAAAACAAGGGCAAAATGTGGGATTATGCTTATGATATGCAGCAGGATATACCAAATGGGATCACAAACGTAATGATGATATCTTGAAGGAACTACGTTTAGAACCGGTCATTGAATACATACATAGATACCAGAACAACTGGATGAATCATTTGCGACGAATGAGTTCAGGTAGAATTCTCAAGGATATGCATCGTCATTGCCCAACAGGAAAGAGGTCTCTGGGACGTCCAACGAAATGCTGGATACAAGATTCATCACTGAGATCATAACAGGCCTATAGGCCTAAGACTTAGTTGGATGAAGAAGAAGAAGAAGAAGAAGAAGACTTTTAGAGCAGTTTATAAATCCTGACTTTATCGGGAATCGAACCTCCAACTTTTCTTTTCGCAGCGTATTGTTTTGTTTTATATTAACCAACCGTGCGTACCATATTATAATAAACCGTAATAAAAGCAAATACACTATTTGATTTAAGTACACACTAACTGAGCGGTAAAGATGTTCTACTTCTGTTGATTGGCTGTGATGAGCATTTCGAAATGCAGGGTATCCACAGAAATGCTGTGTAAATCTAAAGATATGTTCCCCTGTCGTTAAGCGTACTTACTATATATGAAAATTATGGCATTAGAAAGATTGAAACTTTTAAAATTTTATCTCACACACTCAATATGTGCTCCATGTGTCATGCTGCAAATTTTAAGCTGATATTCCTATTCACGCTATATGTACTCCTACTGAAATAAGAAGAAATGGATGTAAATAACAATATATTTTATGTATTTCCATAAACACACTTGAAAATTTTAAAATATAATTTGATCTCAACTTAACTGAAGTTATTAACAAGTCAGAAACACCACCTGAAATCCTACGTTCAATTGCGCTAGAAACCATCTCAACCCGATACCCAGCAGAGAGTTGATTACATGTCTATACTGATGGATCCAAAATCAGTTCAAATGGAAATACAGGATCTGGAATCTACAGTGTTCCAAACATATATTTCACTTGGCAAAAATTGTGTCCCTTTTGATGGACAGATAGAAGTCATTCGAACAGCACTTTCCCACCTCACATGTAGACCAGAATCCTTCTTAAATGTTCTTATTCTTTCAGATTCACAAGCAGCAATTAGTGAAATTGCAAACTATTAACAGCGGCTTGTAACAAAGAAGTTGTAGAGTGCAGGAAATTTATCAACAGCCTTATTCGCTTCCAAAAGCGAGTTGCACTACAATGGATACCATCACACTGTGGGATCGCAGGAAATGAAGCTGCAGATCTCCTTGCAAAACGAGGCACTCAAATTCTACAAGCACTCTTGAAAGAAGAACTTTACCATAGATCTGCCAATATTATCCACTCTAAAATAAAATCTGAATACCACCTGGTATTGTTAGAAAGGACCAAAGAAAGCAAATGGAGAAATAAAATTATTTCTGAAGTACCAGATTGGCCACGCAAAGAAGCTGTTGCAAATTTTCGGATTGCAACAGCACATGACCCTCTCGCTACCCACCTTCATCATCTGGTAATATTGAACAATCCTCTCTGCATGCAGTGTAGTACTAGTGTCAATATGGATTCTGCTCACCTACTCCACTGTTCTGCATTAACACCTGCTACACTCCACCAACGCTATTGGGAGGCGAGAGGGAAAAATGCTTTCACTGCAAACCCTGCAATCTACTTAAGATTATTCTGTTTATATTTTTATAGTGTTTATGTTATTGTTTCTATTGTGTACAGTTATTACAAATATGTTAATAAGGTTTGTCATTTGGGTGAATGATCTGTATTTCAAGTGCCCTGCATTAAATAAATAGTAACGTATTTTCATAAGAAAAGCCAGATTAGGGAACCTCGGAAGTCATTTGTCGTTCTCAAGCGCACTAAATCTATCTTCGTGCTAGTTGTTCATTTAGATGACCTCCAATAAAATCAGTTGTCATTTAGACATTCACACAATTTGCTAAAATCATAAGCTACAGGACGATACAAACAGTACATAATATATTTCATCAAAAGCAAATCCGTTTTAGGCCATGTGACCTGGTGAATCTAATGAAGATGTTCTTGATCTTCGCACCGATGTTTTGGTATTCTTGGTCCCTATGTCCAGTTGGAGTGTATTGAAACGCCAATTTTGGAAGTATATTTCTTTCCATTCTTCTCAGATGATTATTCCATTCTATTGGTATCATTCTATATCTTCTTCAAAACTTGGTACTCCAAGTTTTTATCTGATAATAGTGTTCCTATGGTGATCCAGTCTACTAACTCCTAACAGCAAACGTAAGAAGTGCATTTGGATCATTCTAAGTTTATGAGAATTTAGTTTATTTAAAATCCAAATTTGTCTTCAGTATTTTAGAGCAGCTTTTGATGTGATGTTACGCAATCTTAATTCCATCTATTGTACTATAACTACACCTTCAGCGAAGTACAGCACAGAAATTATCTGGATTGTTCATAAGCAATGCCACGAGTGATTTACAATTTATCTAGAGGATTTGGAAATCAAGAGTAGCATTTGTTAGGACTATTTAACGAATAAAATTAAGCTGTTTACTAACAAACCATTATTTAAATATAGTTATTTTAAAATATTTATATATTTAATGTAAATGGCGATGTTTGAAAACAAATGAGAAATGTTTGGTTAGTTTCATTTGTTCATCCACTGCAACTTGATCATATTATTTATTGCCAAACAGGATCGCAATATTGTAAGAATGCACCCTAGTGGAGAAAAAATTAAACACATCAGACTGTATATTACAACCAACATTATAGGTTATTAAATATTTTTTTAGGAATCAACTCAGTAAAATCAGTATTTAAAAACACAATTATTGAGCACACAATTATCAAATGTGCAGTTCGAAGGAATATGTTCATTATTTGCTATATTCAACGTATTTGTTGGAGAGTTAGTCACTGTAAAATAATGCTCTGACCTGTTCATAATATTAAAAAGGAGGAACTTTCTTTAATATGATAAACAGAAGTAGACAAATATCGAGGTGAAATACTACTGTGATTTGTTGTAAAACAAAATTCATTAAAACGTGATTGGTCATTGACTCCCATTTGGGGCATGAGTTAAATAGTCATTGTAAATGCGTCGGTAATACACATTTTTATAAAATCGTAAAGTTAGCAGTTTTTTCTGAGAACATACTTTATGCGAAAGAATTTATTGCAGTTAAAGGTCAAGTTTAAAAAGTATGAGAATATCAGCATAAGTATGGACGCTATTTATATAAGGGGCAGGTTGTAATTGTTGTCACTGTGCCGGGTCACTGGCCAGACACGTCACGACTATCCACTTCTCCCACAACATTCAAGGGGTCGCCGAAATAAACCTATCAAATTATTATTGTTCCAAAAGGTGTGGAAATTAAATTCTATAGCAAGTGTGTGAATAAAAAGTGGTCCTTCCCATTGATAACTTCTCACCAGTTGCTTATTTTAACGGTTTGAGGGCCTACATTTTGTTTTGTTGGTTAATGAATTCCTTCTTTAATATTAGTACTGTGTCACTCACAAGAAGTAAGTCAACACAGGTCCCATAACTAATTATTCAACAATTAAAAATAGTCCACACTTGTTAAAAATGAGATGATTCATCTTAATCTAGCTATTCCTCAGTTTAATCTCCCCCACGCCCGTCCCCCCGGGCTTAGAGGGACACAACCTGTCGCGAAACAGTTTGTTAACTCCGAAAAAAAAAAATATGAATGACACGACGACCCTAGAAGGCCCTTGATCTACCAGTTAACTCTGGATATACCATGCAGACTGATGTTGTCAAAACTTCATTTGTGCAACATGCAGAGCTATGTAATGGGATCTGTAAACCACTCTGCATTATTTTTTAAATCAAAATAAAAGTGGGAGATAACACTGTGAGTTATTTACATTTATGAATGAGTTGGAGAAAATGTTTTATATCTCACTTCATAAAGTTGGGTGTTTTCACGATATCGGTTTCAGAAGTATAATTTTACTTACATCTTCAGTTAAACTCCAACACTCTGTAGTATGTTTTGATGATCCAAATATAGGCCTACTTCTCGCTTATACACCAGGCTAAGGTCTTGTGGTCCCGGGGTTCGATTCTAGACTAGACCAGAGGAAATTGTCTTTATTGGGAATTACTCCTATTATCTAGAATTTAGATTAAGTTTCGGTATACGGACTCCCTTGGTACTTCATTATCATTTATCATGTAATTCCCCAACTTTAGAAGTGGGTTATAATTCCACCAATGCCAGGACAGAATGCCACAAATGTCCTACGACAACCTGACTATACTGATTGCATACACGGCTTCTTTTGTTTTCTGCTAATATGTCCGTCGCCGTGGCGTAGTCGGTAGAGTCCCTACCTTCCACTCCGACGACCCGGGTTCGATTTCCGGCGGGATAGGGGTCTGGGTGTGTGTGTCTTTTCCTTGTGTCTATAAGTGAGAATAACAGAAAGTTAACAAAAAGAAAAGACAAGAAGGAAAACACTGTAAACGAAAAAGAGGGCGGATATTGTTAAAAGTTCGTCTCAAAAAAAATTGCTCTGAAAAAAATACAGTTATTGTACATCTCCACTAATCTGTTACCATTATTGTAATTATTGTCTATATTGGCACACACGTTATCTGTAAACATTTTATTGCATATGCACGTATTGTACACATTCAATTGTTACTAATGAGTGGGAGAGAAAAAAAAAGTTTAATTATCCATCGGTTTAAATTAGCGAACTTGGTACCATACCCAGAATTGATCATGCCAGACCCAAAACCAGCGGGATTACAGAAAACAAAGTTTAGTTGTTGTTCTGAGAAAGTATCGTCGTGGGTCAAGTACGATTAATATTATTATCAACAAAAATATCTGAACAAGATGAGTGGATAATAAGAAAAGAGAAAATTTTATAATAGGTATTTTTTTTAAATCGTGTGTATTCCTGAATTAAAATGATTCGTGAAAAGGAAAGTGATGTATGTATATTCAATTTCAAAAATAGTAAATCAATTAAGTGTACTATTCAATTTTCTTTTCTTCACGGGTTAGGCAGAATACCTGTTCTGCCTCACAGTTGTTCTGTCCATCTTTTCAGTGGCATTCCTACTTCCTTGAATCTCCCGACTTGTAGTTAAATGCTGCTTTTGGTAATCTTGTTACTATTCAATTCTTGATAAAATTCATTATTTCATTATCTTCCTTTCTTCAGATTCCTGTGTTCACTGCAACTTTAAATGTTTTTATATATCCATCCATCCGAATCCTTTATCTGGTGTTCATTACATCTTTTACTTTCGTAGTTATATTATTCAAACTTATAATAATAATAATAATAATAATAATAATAATAATAATAATAATAATAATAATAAAAATAATAATAATTAACTCACTGGCGCTATCGAACCCATAGGTTCATGGCCGGGCGGACATAAGATCTCCATACATTCCTATCCTGGCCTAATGTTTTCAAATCATTCCCTGTATAATCTACTTCCCTCAAATCTTGATTAATGTTATTTATCACCTCATTCTTGGTCTACCAACTGGGCGTTTTCTCTCTGGTTTTCCTACAAGAAGCTTCCATGCACGTCTCTCATTCCCCATTCGTGCCACATGTCCTGTCCATCACAGTCTACGAGACTTAAATGTTATTATATCCGGCTTCCTATAATGACTATTATGTACCTCACAGTTATGTAGTCTTCTCCATTCACCTGTATACCCCTCCATGTTCTTTACCTTTTCGTGGTACAGTTGATTGCGAGCTTAAATGATCTCGAGAACAATGCTAGCGGTAGCATTGCTGCCGATAGGGTTACCCATGCCAGACTGGTCGAAGGTGACAACCAGACGAAAAAAGTACCTTGGTCGAAAGAGTGACGATCTTTCACCGTAAAAATACAACCGTCAAGAAACGCGGACATGGGTTCCACTGGGGTAAAATTTTCCGGAGGTAAAATATTCCCCTCGGTAGCACTGCTGCCGAAAGGGTTACCCATGTCGGACTGGTCGAAGGTGATAAGCCAGACAAAAAAGTACCTTGGTCGAAAGAGTGACGAACTTTCACCGTAAAAATACAACCGTCAAGAAATGCGGACATGGGTTCAACTGGGGTAAAATTTTACGGAGGTCAAATAGTCCCCCATTCGGATCCCCGGGCGTGGACTACTTCAGGGAACACATGCCAAAGCCTCAAACACAGGGACATGTTCCTAGGAACATGGAATGTTAGGACTTTATACAATAGCGGGGCACTAGAGATATTAACGCGGGAATTAGATAAATCGCCCTTGGATATAGTCGCTTTTACAGGAAGTTAGGTGGACAGGAGAAGGTAGTCAGGAATCAGGAAGCTTTGCGTTATACTACGGGGGTGCAGAAAGACCTGCATTTGGAAAGGGTTTTTTAGTCAGGAGGAGGATCCTATCCGCTATTCGAGATATTAAGTTTGTTAGTGATAGGATACTTACTCACTGGCACTATCGAACCCGTAGGTTCATGGCCAGGATATCATACATAATTCTAAAGGGTAAACAACATGATTTTATAATTGTAAATGTACATGCTCCCACAGAAGATAAAGATGACAAGATCAAGGATGAATTCTATGAAGAATTAGAATGCTTATTTGATAGCCTTTCACGATATCATATGAAAATTGTCTAAGGAGATTTTAATGCAAAAGTGGGGCGGGAAGATATATTCAAACCAACAATAGGCAAATTCAGTCTTCATGAAGATAGTAACGACAATGGGGTTAGATTAGTCACCTTCGCCATATCAAAGAATCTCATTGTTAAGAGCACAACATTTCAGCATAAGGATATTCATAAATACACCTGGACATCTCCAGATGGCGAAACACGGAACCAGTTAGATCATGTATTAGTGGACAAACGCTTGCACAGTAGCATAATCGATGTTAGATCAGTTAGAGGGACAGACTGCAATTCGGACCATCATCTGGTCAGGGTGAAAATCTGACAACGGCTATCGCTTATGAGAGGAACAAACGCTAAAGATGATTCTGTAAAATTTGAATTAAAAAACTTGAAAAATGATGAAATGCGGCAAGAATACCAAATCAAAATTGCTAATAGATTTGAAGTACTGGAATCTTCAGATGACAATTGTGGCAAACGAAGAAGAAACGGATATAAATAAAGAATGGGAGGCTATAAGAGATACTATTAAATTGTCAGCATTAGAAAGCATTGGTTGTTAAAAAAAGAAAGCAAAACAAGAAATGGTTTGATGAGGAATGTGCCGACATTGTAAAGAAAAGAAAGCTAGCAAAAATGAAATGGTTACACGAGCCAAATGAAATAAATTTAGGGCAATTGGGTAGTATTAGACGGGAAACCACCAAGTTACTAAGGAGTAAAAAGAGGTAATATTTGAGAGAGAAGATTAATGATCTTGAATTGAACGCCGTAGCCGAGCGGTTAAGGTAGGAAGCCTTGGCGCAGAGCTACGGGACTTGCGCTGGTTCGAGACTCCATGGTGGAAGAACTTTTCTCATGGTATTTCGGCCAGTATGGGACCGGTGCCCACCCAGCATCGTGAGGCAATTGGGTAGCTACAATAAGTAGCGGCTCCAGGTTGAGGAACCAGCTATAACGGCTGGGGGACTCGACATGCTAACCACATGTCGCCCCTACACTGGCTGTTGATCATCTACCTCTGTGATTGACACTTGTGGATGTGAAGGGTCAGCAGCAGGCTGGTAAAAGGGCAACCGCTGAAAAGTGGAAAGACCCTCAATCGGAATCGGAATTGAACGCAAAAAATAGGAACATTAGATAATTATACCAGGGAATTAGTATAGAGAAGAAAGGGTTTCAGGCTAGAACAAATATAATTCGGAATGAAAATGGGGATATGATTGCAGATATCAGGAATATATTAAATAGATGGAAAAGCTACTTTAATCAGCCATTAAATGTACATAGAGAACAGGACATTGAGGAGGATAATTTACAGACAGCAGAAATGCTAGTCGCAGAACCAAGTGCATTAGAGGTTGAAATGGCGATTGAACAATTGAAGATGTATAAAGCATCAGGTTCAGATGAGATCCCAGCAGAACTGATAAAATCAGGGGGAGAAAAAATTGATAGACAAAATACGCTGGTTGCTTAGTATGATTTGGGAAAAAGAAGCTCTTCCAGATGAATGGAAAGAATCAATTATCGTACCAATTTATAAAGAAAGGAGATAAAACTGATTGCAACAACTACAGGGGCATCTCATTACTTTCAACTTCCTATAAAATTCTAACAAATATATTAGTCAGCAGGCTTATTCCCTATAGTGATGACATTTTAGGAGATCATCAATGTGGATTTAGAAGAAACAGGTCTACAACAGATCAGATTTTTAGTATAAGACAGATTTTAGAAAAGATATGGCAATATAATGGTACTGTACATCAACTATACGTAGACTTCAAAAAAGCATATGATTCAATTAAAAGGGAGAAGTTATATAGTATGATGCTGGAGTTCGGAATTCCTAAAACGTTAGTTAGACTTATACGAATGTGTCTAAATGGCACAAAGAGTAGGGTGCATGTAGGCAAACAGTTTTCGGACACTTTTGAAATACAGAATGGGTTGAAGCAAGGAGATGCACTATCTCCTCTGCTATTTAATTTTGTACTAGAGCATGCCATTAAATAGAGAATGAGGAATGCTTACAACACAATGGTATTAATAAGCTGTTAGTTTATGCTGATTATGTTGTACTATTGGCCGATAGCGAGGAGATGCTAAAGGACAACACGCACACACTATTGAATAACACTAAGAAAATAGGACTGGAAGCAAATATCAATAAAACTAAATGTATGGTCACATGTAGAAATACATTATATAATGGAAATGGACAGCTAATGACAAATGAGGGAAATTTTGAGGAAGTGGCTGAATTCAAATACCTAGGAACAATAATCACAAATAGGAATGAAATGCAAAAAGAAATTAAACATAGGCTCAATTCTGGAAATGTGTGCTATTATGCATTGCAGAGACTCTTGATGTCCCAACTCCTTTCAAAAAACGTTAAACTGAAAATATATAAAACTATTATTCTACCAGTTATAGCCTATTATATGGGTGCGAAACATGGACTCTTACTTTAAGGGAGGAAAGGAGATTACAGGTATTTGAGAATAAAGTACTTAGGAAAATTTTTGGATCAAAGGGAGATGAACAGACAGGTGAATGGAGAAGACTACATAACAATGAACTATATGGTCTTTATAGGAAGCCAGATATAATAAGAACAGTTAAGTCTCGTAGACTGTGATGGGCAGGACATGTTGCACGTATGGAGAATTAAAGACTTGCATGGAAGCTTCTTGTAGGAAAGCCAGAGGAAAAACGCCCAATTGGTAGATTAAGAATGAGGTGGGAGAATAACATTAACTATGATTTGAGGGAAGTAGATTATACAGGGAATGATTGGAAAGCATTAGCTCACGCTAGGGATGTGTGGAGAGCTTATGTTCATGCGGCCATGAACCTACGAGTTCGATAGTGCCTGTCGTGACCTGGCCCTCGGGTAGATCAGACAATTTGAAGGTAGGATTCGTTGTGAGTCCAAGAACTCCAGTGAATGCAGAACTTGATTTAATATATTTATTAAAGACGATGATTAAAAAGTTACAATATTGTGTCTCTAACTGTCATAGAGACGAGGTCGGAACCATGAAGAATAAGCCCTGATGCCAAGGGCATCAGCCGTTATAAACCCTCCGTTAAGCGGGCGTGGCATTGACGCTGAGTTGGAATGTATCACCCTCATTTCCAAATAAGGACATATCTCTTCTAAAGTTACGTATGAAGACTGGAATTTACCAGTCATGTTATCTTACTGTATTCAACTAGGGGATGGAGAGTAATCTTATCTTGACTCGACGCCCCTGTATTAGACTGGGGGATGGTGAGTAATATTATCCAAACTCAACGCCCCTGCCTGTTTCAACTTGAATATCCACATGTAATTATTATTATATATTAGAGTGTCCAGTACGCAATTTCCCTTCATAATATAATATAAATACATTCTGATTGTTAATTCAATACTTTAATATATATGTGGATTTTATGCTATTGGCTAACAGTGCAATAATTAATTAGTATATGCGGTAATAATTCTACAGCCAACACACTTCCGCCCTTAAGATAAAGCAATGGAGCTTAATTTTAAGCTTCTTTCTTTACTCTATTAGGATCTTGAGATTTATTATTACTATTACTTACTGAAGTAATTTCCAAATGTATGAATAACCTAAAACAGAACAAGTTATGCATAAATGTGAACGTTAAACACAGTAATGGAATATTTGCGAACTTGCACTGGACACGTCTATTTGTATTACCCTTTACCTAAAATAAAAGAAAAACATTACATATTAATGACATCAATAAGTGATCACAAGTTACATATATGTTATAAATACATTGTTATATATATATATATATATATATATACTTTTCGAACATTGTAGTTACTGTATAGTATTGCTTTGATTTCTATCTTTCAAACGTCTGTCCAAAGTTCTTTTTAATATTTGTTTATTTCTTTACTTATTTTATGATGCACTTATTATTTCTCGAGGTCACTTTCACACTTTTTTTTTCCTCGGTTGCACACATCTATTGTTCTTATCACTATGTTCTCCATGAAGGACACGGTTTTTTCATTTTACTCGCGGACCTCGTACGAGATACGATCGGAGCCTCTTCTTCTTTAGAATCTTCGTCATCTATTGCTGTGAAGTCCTTGGTTCGGTCTCCGCTTGTGATAGGTAGTGGACACAGTGCTTCCGTGATAATGAACATTCCCCGTGTGTATAGTTTGTTGTAAAAAGCAATGTTTTCTCATGCCATCGATACAATCCATGGGTTGCCATTTTTTCCACACCAAAAACCAAATTTTCTGCAAGAGCTGCAACAACAGCAGCTACAGCAAACTGCGATGAAGATTACGGTGGTCAGTATACCTAAGGTTGCTGCCCATGACACATAGCCTCAATTTCATTGAGTGCTCTAATTTCCATTTCTCATCATTAATAATATCGTTAACTTCATCAATTTTATGGCTCGTTACTTTCAGATCATCTGTATGCGAAAGGACATTACTCATTGGAAAGGTTTAGTTGAATTTTATCAAGGAATTTCAATTGGTCAGAGGTCTAGACAACGCCAAGTCAATTGGAGGATAGGAGTGATATCAGGAATGGTAAAATTTTTTGGAGATAGTAGAATATGCATAAATCGTAGTATGAGCACTGTAACCTTTACATCCTGGGTTCAGTCTGTTTTCCTCGTCCTTTCAATGTAATGGATTGTGGAGCTTCGTTAGGGCACAGGGACGTGAAGATCTCGGGTATTGGTGTTACGTGAAGGAACTCGTTCCCCATTAGCCTTAACCATAGTGTGTTCTTAAGTTCCATCATGCGATGTGAGAGCATGAACTCGGGACCGCCGTCGTCGATGGATGCACAAGTGTTGCTTCGCAGTCTATACCCTCTTTATAGATAAGTATTGGCTCCATTTCCTTGCAGACATGTTTAAATTTATTTAATTGGAAGCAGGTATCGATTTGGTATTGTGTCAATTTTGCGAACTTCTGACGTAATGGATCGCTGATAATGTAGTCCTTCGTAGTTTCTAAGCAGATGTTACTTGGACGTATCTCCTTGTTGTCCTTGGGTTGGGAAGGGAATGATACGGTATAAATGATAATGCTCAGGTAGAATAAGGGAACTTCAATAACATAGACAAGATACTTATCTTGTAGGTAAATGTGTGTGGAAATTATTTGGATTAGTTCTTGAGATGGGAGGTTAACAGGGTAATCAAGTCCACTTAATGCTTGTTCTTTACTCATCAATTTTCTTATCTTTGATGGGGTGATAATTTGTGCCGGCAATGTGCCATCTTTAGAATGAATAATTGCCTCAACAATCAGATATAAAAAATTCGCGAGTACTTTCTATTGCCCGTTCAATTTGCAATACGTGTTCCGATAACAAGGCTATCGATTGAGTTTCGTCATATATTTCACTAGTGATATTGTTTACAGGTTGGTTAATCTTGCTAAACCACTCTTTAAAGTTTTCTCATTCCTATCAACATCTCGCAATGTTGAATTAAATGATGTTCACAGCTGATTTTATAACTAACATCTGGTCTTTTGCTATTCTAATAAAATCTTTTTGCTCACCTTCTAGCTCGTTAATCTTTCCTGTATAATACTCGGCATCTTCACTACTTAATGTTCCAAAAAGAATTTTAGTAATTTGGCCTACGAAATTTAACACACCTCGCTTCTTACGAGTACTACTTGGTTCGACTTCTGTGTAGTCTACTACAATATTCTTTAAGTTTTCGATCTGTTTAATTTTTTGTTAATGTTATGACTTAAAAGAAATACAATCTGTATAGCGATACCAAGATCGACTCTTATTGACTCGCAAAAATTGAAAGCTAATTTAGAATGTTGTTTTTACTTGGTTTAAAGAATCTTTAGCCTCCTGCATATTTATGTAAGTTAATAATTTCCATTGAGATGAGTAAAGTTGTACGTACCTCGTGCGTCAAAATAAACATCCGCGGTTTTGTTGATGGTTTTTGTGTTCGAAACCCAGTGGGTAGTACTGATGGTAATACAAGACTAGGTTAATGAGTCGCGGCAGAATCATCCTGCAAAGAGAGGAAA